>JAECUM010001512.1:0-106214 GCA_016617855.1 Megalonaias nervosa
ATATATATGTGTGTGTGTGTGTGTGTGTGTGTGTGTGTGTGTGTGTGTGTGTAAGCCTCTATAACATAGCATGATTGTACCCCTGGGAAGCACGGACAATGCTCCCCCCACTCTTCGCATGGAACCAAGATTCATACATATTTATTGTGAAAATTTCATGAAAATTGTATGAAAAATGTCGACATTACCACTGTGTCTGTTATAGAGTAAATTCTTTCTATTTGCCCTAGTCGGCTGGGCAAACATTTGTTTTTGGACTCTGTTATCACAGGCACTTGATTCTATCCGTAAAATGGGGGAAGCTCATGATAACATCATGTTCTTATGATTAACACGAAGTAAATCAAGACATAGATTGATCTTAGCAAGTCATCACAACGAAATAAAATAAAAGTTCCAAGTTTTTCGGAACTACTTGTTTAATCTCTTAACATACATGCGTGTCCTCCAAGCGGGTCAGCATAGGGATAGTATCCAGATTTACATACATCGTCATATAGCAGAGGCGCTGACTTGGTGACTATAGTACAGGGTGCAGGCTATGTTTTTCTGTACTGCCGCCTAGTGGTATCAGGGGACATAATTCACTTCGATCCCTAATTGCAAAATACTGGACACGTATGATCTTCATAGAATGCAAAAATAAAATAAAATAAATTAAAATAAAATAATAGTTAACAGCATGAGTTAAGCGGGTTGAGATTTAGGGATTCGTCATTTGACCACAATCTTCTAATTATATAAAAAAAACATTTGATAAAAACGAATGTTACATGGGGATTATTTCATGCGGGACTAATATCATTCAAGAAACCATGCGTGTGTGTGTGTGTGTGTGTGAGAGAGAGAGAGAGAGAGAGAGAGAGAGAGAGAGAGAGAGAGAGAGAGTTGTTGTTGTTGTAGGGTTTAACGCCATTTTTTAGCACAAGATAGGCTATACATGGCGGCCAGTATTAATGGTGGTGGAAGAACCCGGGAAAACTCCGGAAAGAACCACCGATCCACGAGAAGCTACCGGCAAGCTTTCTCACATACCCACATTGGCCAAATCCGAAGTGAGAGAGAGAGAGAGAGAGAGAGAGAGAGAGAGAGAGAGAGAGAGAGATATGCGCATAGCTGTTAATAAAGAAACGCTGATGAAAACTTTGGTTTCTGTTTATCAAAGAAGACGTACAGTAGCATAGTCTCTTGGAAAGGCAGTATCCGGGTTACTTACCCTGAAATTGGTTGTCGGATTCATGGGTCAAGTTTTAATTGAAGTACGATAATGACATGTTCATGACGATAGACCGAGGTGTTCTACAAAATAAAGATTGTGTGCTCTTCAAAGTACAAATCAATATTTGTATGAAAACTTTACTTAAGGTAAATTGTACCACCACTTCTAGCATTTTAAGTCTACGCTCGTCGACTCTTGGTCTTTTTGTGAAGAAAGTAAGAGATTCCCGAGAAAATAATCGGCCCCGGATGCATTCCGACTTGTCCGACAATGCTGCCTCGAAGAAGGTTGTTGTTAAAATGTTGTATGGAAAAGTGGAATGACGTAAGGCCGTCAGTAACCGATGATTAAACACCATTGCCGTCCTTTTTTCAGCGTTAAAACATATTATATTTAAAAAGAAATATACTTTTTAGCTTGTTGTTTTCACCCAGAGTTATTCATTTGGCAAATCATATCGTTGTGAATGGGCCGTTTATGTATATTAAAAATTCTTTTTGGACTCTAACAACTTTTAGAAACGATACATCAAAAGGTCTTAGACTTCCTTCAGTGTAATACTTATGAACAGTAACATTTGCTTGATTGATTTGTTTGCCACTTTATCATGGAACCTTTGAGGGAATGTGATTTATATAATACAAATGTAACTATATTTGAAGTATTTTGATGTTCCTTTTACCCTTATCTTTTATTTTATTTACCTTTCATAGATATTTATCCTCTTTACCTTCTTTTATTTAGTAATGTGTGTTTATTTTTATTGGAAGGCTATATCTACCGACAGTTTGTTTCCCATTCTTTATCTTTGTATTTTTAGGACTTGCCTTTTTAAATTTACACCATCTAGCCAGTATGGTGATGAAGTGCCGTTAAACATTTACAGACATACATACCAATATTTGTACATACATACATACATACGCACGTACACGTACATAAAGCTTGAACTACGTTGACAATGTGGGCAATGTTGGCAGCTTCTTCTTGTTTTATTTATTATTCCATTTTGCTATAATGGTTGTAAGAATTACAAATAATGTCGGCATTATTATCTTTGTGGCGCATTAAACATTATATTTATAGCTACTCTTCGTATACTTACGGCATCTATGTATAGGTATATGGTCATGTTATCCCACCCGTCTAGACATACGTGCGTGAGTAGTGTATAACACCGAGATACTATGCCACCCACCCTCCTATCCTTATTCGGTTGTTTTTCTCCAAAACCTATTCCCCTCCTCCATCCCCGCCTCATATCCTCCACATTTTTGGGTGAGGAATGCTAGGTCCCCACCCGCTTGTCCCTTTTTCATTTTTTTTTTTTTTAGACGCCAATACAGGAGAATGTGGATGTCGGACGGGAAAAAAAGCAAGCATTATTTATATTGTCAACGAAATAAGTTATACTTTTGAATAACATGTGTCGGATTGATGAAAACTCGTGTCTGACTGATGACTGTATCCGACTGATGAATACGTGTCCGATTGATGAATGTGTCTGACCGATGACTGTGTCCAACTGATGAATGTGTCCGACTGACGAATATCAGTGTCCTATTGATGAATATCTCTGTCCGACTGCTGACTCTGTGTCCGACAGATGACGTATTTTAGTCGGCTGATTGGAAACTGTGTTGATTATGAAAGGGCTGTACATTGTGCCTTGTAATTAGTGACTTTATCTGGCCTTAACTAATCTAGAGCATAGGGACTGGGCTAATTTAGTCTTGCGGTGGATTTGCTTGGTTTCTACTGAAAAAAAAAAAGATTTGGACTACGGATTATGATGTTATTTGGCAAAACTTGAGGGTGATAGACCTAGTGGTTTCCTAAAGATAACAAGCTTTGGTGGCCTTGTGTTGTTTGTTTTAAAATTTGACTGGTAGGTGGGTGGGTGGCCTGGGGACTTAGTGGGGACAAATTGTATCGTGTGGCTGGCAGACTATTGGCGTTTAATAAAGAATAGAAAGCGTTGGCGGATAGGAAGCTGGGAGGCATAGCTCGTGGGTTTTAGGTCTTTTTTGCGTAATATCTCGAAGTTCATATACCGTTTTAGACAGGAACTTAGAACTGTGGGATATAAATGAAGATTATCCAGAGATGTGCAAGTCGTTTTAGAATTTGTATACGCTTCCTCTGTGTGTGTGTGTGTGTGTGTGTGTGTGTGTGTGTGTGTGTAATTGAAGGTGGGCTAGGGGTAGTGATAACTGAGAAAAGGACGGGGATAGAACTGCTTTTTGTGCAGATTTCTAGTTATGATTTCTTTGCATACTACTAAAATCGCAGGGGCCCGAGTGGTCTAAGGCGCATTTTCAGATCGCTCACACATGTCCGCGTAAGTTCGAGTCTCAGCTCGACTAACGTGGGTATTTGAGAAAGCTTGCCAGTAGCTTCCCGTGGGTCGTTGGTTCTTCCCCCGAGTCTTCCTGATTCTTCCTCCACCAATATTCTGGCCGTCATGCATAGCCCTATCGTATATTAAAAACGGCTTTAAACCTCACAAATCAAACAAACAAAATTCGCAAGGTTTACAAGAAAAGTATTCTCTTCAATAAACACGCGAAGAATCATTGCAAATAAATGTATTGGTAGTCGTCATAATCTCTCAATACCCTTTATATTTCATACCAGCTACAGGTTAAAGCTGGTAATCACTTTCATGTAGTCTTGTATACTTTGACCCAACGATAAGGTGATTTATCGTTGGTTCAGGCAATGTACACACGGTACAGTCATAAAAGAGATGCACGATAGTGCACACTGAGATCAAATTTGTTGGTCCCGTACAGAGTCTGAGACGTATTTAATCACACAAATGAGGTAAAACTTCTTTTAAAGTTTCTTTTACAACTGTAGCAGCTTTTTCTAAAGCACACAGACAATATGTAGGTTACATGCAGCTGTAAAAATGTCGACAAACTTTAACTTTTCTGACTGTTATACTTATGTAATAGCATCTTAATTTGTTCTTACTATTTGTACAGTTATTTGAATTTGAAAGCTTCCATCTTCTAGATCTGAGTAAGCCTACCGCCATGGATCACTGGGTCAGTCTAGATTCAATTTTATGACTTGAACTTGCTACCAAAAAAGCATTTAATTTTACTGATCATGGATCAGAGAAGCTTACGAAATGGTCGGTTTCAGTCGTCCTCCATCTCTCTGTTGGCACAATTTTGTTATTGCTACTGCTCCTAAACTACTCCAGGAACTTTACACATTCATCCCAAAGTCTAGTTGGTCCTAAATGAAAATGGTGCCGCATGGACATTCCAATATAGCTGCCAGGAGCTTTCTGGACAGTATTGCTATTGCTACTCCTCCTGAACGGAAAGTCTTGCCAACTTGGGTTTTTTCACGGACAGA
Source organism: Megalonaias nervosa (assembly GCA_016617855.1). NCBI lineage: Eukaryota > Metazoa > Mollusca > Bivalvia > Unionida > Unionidae > Megalonaias > Megalonaias nervosa. Next base: position 4,592 of record JAECUM010001512.1, read on the forward strand.
CTTCTAACGGTGTCTACTTGATCCCTTATGAAAATGATACCGATCTAACATTCAGTATGACCGTCATGGCGGCCATCATGACAAATCTTGTTGCAACTCATCCTAGAAGGGTAGCCATATCAGCATGGGGCTCTACCAAGAGACTTCTGATGCCGTTTACTTGTTCCGAATTGAAAATGGAACCGATCTGACTGATATCCAATATAGCCACCACGGCAGTCATCTTGCAAATGTTATCGCTCGTCCTTTTAAATGGACCATCGTATCGACATGGTTTATTCATCATAAGACTTGTTATGAAGTCTAGTTGAATCTTTATGAAAATGGTGCCAGTCTGACATACAATATGGCCGCCATTTTCAAATTTTGTTATCGTTACTCCTTCTGAATTGATGATGAAATCGTCCTAAGGTTTTCACCAAAAGACTTATGATGTTTGTTTGGCACTAAATGAAAATGATACCGACCTGACACCCAATATAGTTGCCCCGGAGCCATCTTGAAAATCTTATAGCTACTCCTCCAAGAGGAAGAGTCATGTCGACGTGAGAATGCTTCTTATGGTGTCTAGTTGGTCCTAAATGGAAATGAATCTGATTTCTAATATGACTGCCACGATGGCCATCTTGAAAATGTTGTTACAACTGCTTCTCCTGGATAGTTGCATGGCCATATCAATACTGTGCTTTCACCAAAACTTAAGACTTCGTATGTGTCTAGTTGGTCCTTTACTTCTCCAAAATGGAGAGCCAGATCAGTCTGGGGTTTCCACCAGAAGGCTTCTGATGATGTCTCGTTTGTCCCAATTCATGTCTTGTTGGTCCTAAATGAAAATGGTGTCAATCTGATACTCACATCAACTAATTATTTGAATTTTTTTGTTGCTGAAGAATATCATAGATAGTTTCAATATTTAGCAGTTGCAAGGAATATATGGTTTTATCTTGAATTCATGAAGTTATTTCAGCCAGTAGAGCATCGGTTCCTTCAAGGGACCCTTGTTTTATTAGCAGTTAAACTTTGACTTTTGAGCAAGGATATAACTTGTACTATATCACTGGCCTAACCTTTCTTTCCAGATGAAAAGCTGACAATATGAAAGCATGGAGGGAGAAGTCAAGGGAGGCGAGGAAGAGGACGATCCATCTTTATCAAAAGCAACATTCCTCCTGCCCAATGCAAATGAACAAATTTCTACACATACTTCTCACGAATCAAATGGTATAAGACATGATCTAAACTATGATAATAAAACACATATCGATGATGGAACAGGTTCTAGCTCTTCACAAGATTCGATCAATGATCTGGATTTGTTCTTTCACAGTGACCCCGTCAGGACGTCCTCTTGTAACCCAGATGACTTCGATAAAAGTGAAGATGATAAAGGATATGCTAACTGTGATGAAAAACATAATAATATTGGGGATAATGTAGATGGCCAGAATGGTCTTAATAGGACTAATGATGCAGATGACGATTCAAATTCCAGTGCAACAGCTGATCTTACTTTAGAGAATTCTTCCAGTAACACTGAATCCCAGTCCACACCATTTTCATTTCGTGCTCTGAAAAGAGAACAAAAAGTTGTGCTCGCTCTTTCGTTCTTTACGGATTTGCTGATATACCTCAGTCTATCAATTCTTGCTCCATTCTTCCCTGAAGAGGTAAGTCAGACGGGTCCACTTGCTCTTTTCTTTCCAGAAGAGGTAAGTCAGACAGGTACTCTTGCTCCATTTTTCTCCAGAAGATGTAAGTCAGACCGGTACTCTTGCTTCATTCTTCCCAGACGAGGTAAGTCAGACTGGTACTCTTGCTCTATTCTCCCATAAGAGGTAAGTCAGACAGGTACTTTGCTCCATTCTTCCCCAGAAGATGTAAGTCAGACTGGTACTCTTGCTTCCTTCTTCCCAGAAGAGGTAAATCAGACTGGTTCTCAGGATCAACTTGATGATTATATTGTAGACAATTTTTTTTTGCACAGTAACAGCAGTATTATATAAAGCTACTATGGATCATCTCCTTTTTTTTTAATTTTTTCAGTTACATGCAATTGATTTAATCAGTGTTTGGGTCAAAAATGAGCATCTATGTTGTATGGACAAAATAGAAAGATGTACAATATCCTGCAAATTAATTTCAAATGAAGGCAGTCATACAAACATAATTTACATAAGTTATCTTTTACAACTTCTATAACAAAAAAATATTAAACCTATAGTAACATGCTGGATATTGCTATAATTTTAATTTTATATTAGAATGGATATTTTAGTCACTTGATTACTGTATGGTCAAAGGTGGGTTGTATATTGTAGACATTTCATCATGAAAATTTCCAGTCATATTCTTATGATCTCATATTCATACTTTTTACTGTCTACTCGGTCATGAATGCAGTCACTTTTTAAACTTAAAAGTTGAACTAACAGGTTGAAGCAAAGTTTTAAATAGTAGAAATGATCAAAGTTTAAATTTTATCATTCTCCAGGCTAAGTCAAAGAACATCAGTGACACTGTATCCGGATGGGTCTTCGGGGTCTTTGCATTGATTCAGTTCCTGTTTTCTCCACTTATCGGGAAATTGGTAAGAAAAATTGGTGTCTCTATTTGAAACACCTCAGCAGTAATTGAATGTAACCGAAGGGCTGACAAGTTGCATAAAGTGTCGGGTGTGGGGGTAAAATCCATTTTGCAATATTACAGTTAATGGATGATATGTCAAAATTTTTTAATGTTTATATTCTTTGTCATTTAAAACCACAGAATAGTAGATGGTAGAAACCTGTGTACTATTATTGCTGAAGTTAAAGTTATGGGAAACATGCCATCATTCTCTCATTTATCATAACCAGTATAAAAATTTTCAAAAAGGGTTGGAGTGGGGTGCGTACTGCAGGTTTACAAACCCCCACTTCACCCCCATTGCTGTGGACTCAAAAGCTTACTTAAATTGCTCCTAAATTTTATGGAAAGGATTTTTTACTTTCTGATTGACTGTTGGCATTGACGACATGATTTTCTGTATGTATTTCTTATAGTTGCAGTGTGTGAAATATAGCATAACACTGTTTACATGATTTATACTAGAAACAATATATGTACACTTTATTTTGACTTCTCTAACAGTAGTTTTAGAATTTTTACCATGTTAGATTGGTTGGAAAGTTGTGAATAAGTAGGCTAAGTTGCGTTAGCGCAAGCTGCTTGGCTGCAGTTTCTAGTTTCCATATTTTCTGGTGTTGACACGCATGATTAGTGCCTATGAATCACAAATGAACTGCCTCAGTCATTTATAGTTTATGTAAAAGTTATCATTTAATTTGGTGAGTAGTCTTGAATGTAATTCCAAATCTTTTGCAATTATTAATACAGATAAGGTTTGTTTTCTTAAAAGAGGCACACATAGTAAAGTTGTAGATCGTGAATTCATGTAAGAACTGAGTGTCAAAAGGCACAAGCAAAAAGGTCAAAGTGCTGAAGTATCTTCAGGTAAGCTGACATATAATAGCATTTACATACGATGCATTTTTATCTTTAGATTTTATTGGTTAAACACATTAGTGTGTCTTTTAAAACCATTCCATTATCAAATATCACATTCTTTTCTTCCTTTCAGATGCCAAAGCTTGGGTCTCGATTTGTCTTTCTATCTGGTTTGTTTATGACAGGGGGATGCACAGTTCTTTTTGGGTACGTAATAATTTTGTGTTTTGAAATAATAAATAAACAGAATGCCCAGTTACAATATTTCATTATTTTTAAAGGAATTGAGTGTATTTCATTGTTGCAGCCTGGTTGTGCAATTGTGGAGTTTCATCACCCACCTAACCCCCCCCCCTTCTGAAAATAACTCCCACCCCACAAGAATACAAGTTTAAAGAGGGAGGAGTTATGCAAATGAAGTCAAATTCCTCAATGTTTGAGATAATGGTGCATGATAATTATAATAAAAATATTAAATTCAATTCTGTATTTTGCATCAAAACGTACACATTCTTCCTTTTGTAAACCAATGCCATTCAGAATGGCTTATGTTTAGACCTGGAATTACCCAGAAATTAACCAGACTGCTGTGTATGTAATTGTGCCTGAATGGGCATTGATATTGCTATCACATAGCTGAGACATACCAGCTGTTCATATGTGTTTTAACTGATTAAGGGTCCGTTAATTTAATTATCAGGTGTGGGGGGGGGGATGGGGATTTTTTAAAACAATATTTATGGTCCACATGTAGGTTAATGAAAGCATTCTTATTCTCATTTATAGAGAAAAGAGAACCTATTACATCCATTATATTCGTTGGAAAGAAATGATCATCTAAATGTAAAATAAAAAATATATTTCACCTCGAAATAAAATTATAAATGTCCACATGATTATGCTGGCACCTGTTGCAAATACAACAGTCAGAAATGCTCTGGTTGAATTTAAAACAACAAGCAGATGAATGTTGTTGATGATGCGGAGATGATGATCATGTTACCAAGGAAACTGAAGATGATTGCCTAAGCAAAATAATGCAAAGTTTCAATTAGCAGGGACCAGTTTGAGATTGAATGGAAAAGGTGGTATTACATGTAATCTTTGTATGAAATCAAGAAAGATAAACCACTTTACATTCAAGGAGGGCTGTACAAGTTCAGGACATCTACAGAGAGAGAGAGAATTTACTTACAATCCACATTAAATGGTAAGTTTGTAAAATGAGTAGCAATTTGATGAGTAAGCTCCCCACTCCCCTGCTATGGTACTCTGTATTTTTTAAGTTGGGGATGGGATGGAAGGGGGTTCTTGCTTGTAAATTCCTGAGTGCAACATTGTACTTGTAACTGACTGTGATATATTTGAATTCTGTTGCTGCTTTTCTTTGACTCAGACATTTGAATTATCCTAGAGTCATTGATTTTGATGCACTTAACCTTTCCAGAAATGTGCTTCATTCACAGTGATAACTCTAATTTCATTGAAGCAGTAGTTATTTTAGCAAAGCATGTATATCAATGAAAATGATATATTCCTTCATGCTCCTTTTGACATGCTTTCAATCAGACGACCCCTTGTTGGATTGTTCATTATTATGTCATTTTTTTCGACACACTTCTTATGAATCTAATTCTGTCAGTTACTTTGTTGTATGTGCGAGTTGTGACAGAGTTATATTGCAGAATAATATCAATAGCGGATACACAACATCTATTTATAGGGGGAAAAAATCACATTAAGAAAATTGATTTTGCATCCCTAATGCTTTTGTAATTTTATACTAATTTTGGTTTTGGGAGAGATTTCTTCTCAAGAGCTACAAGAGAACAGGGAAAATCCTTTTTTTTTGTATTGTAAGACAATTGCTGATTTGTAAGCAAAAATATTTGATTTAGCTTATAAATTGTTTTTTAAAAGTTAATTGATAAAGTGTTTTTGCAGAGCATCAGTCTCCATGAATGTAATTTTGGAACTTTAGAACTTACCTGCATTCTTCATAACACATTTCTCTAGAAGTGCAAATAAGTCATTGCCAAAAAAAACTGAAGTTTTTTGAAAAAGGTTTTATTTCAGTTTATTATAATTCTTACCGCCATATACAAGGTAAGAAAATTAAATAGGTCACCACTATCTACAAGTTAAGAAAATTAAATAGGTCACCACTATCTACAAGGTAAGAAAATTAAATAGGTCACCACTATCTACAAGGTAAGAAAATTAAATAGGTCACCACTATCTACAAGGTAAGAAAATTAAATAGGTCACCACTATCTACAAAGTAAGAAAATTAAATAGGTCACCACTATCTACAAGGTAAGAAAATTAAATAGGTCAGACAAAGTTAATTTTCTAGATTAAATTAGCCGATGTTGAAAATTTTCTGCTGTTTGATTGCTTGCCATCAGATTGAAAAGACCAATAATTTGATATAATAAGGACAAAGATAAAGAGTGCTGATTTAACTGTAAACTATATGTTAATAAGTATGTTTTTCTTGTAAATATGCACAGATTATAATAACAAAGAGCCCGCTTAGAATTGCAGTGATGACAGCTCCACCTGAAGCAGTATAACACAGTACTCCATTCTAAACAGTGTTTCTGATTCAGTTACCAGTATCCACTCTGAGTCATGATTTGGTCACTTCCTGAGTAGCTGTCTGGATGCTTTTTATGGCAGGAAGTAAATTTGCCATGTCAGAATAGTTAGGATTTTTTTGAGGACTTGCTTATTGAAAATGATAGTGAAATATTATTTTTTAATAATATGCATATTTGTTTCAGTTCATAAATGATAATGATAGGATTTTCAATAAAAAAAATTCTGTTCATTGGTGTTAATCATTGTAAAGAAATGTTGTGGTCATGACATCTATGAGAAATTGAAACATGTCAGCTACAGCATTAAAAAAGTGGATAGAAACAAATTTAGCCAAATTTAATAATTTAAATATCAACATGAGGTTTTCTATCTTCGCAAGCCAAGGTTCCGAATGTGTTAACCCTATCTTCACCTTGGTGGGCAATATCTATTGGATTGCTTGAGATGACTCCCTTAGTAAGTAGTGTGTAACAGCAGTGCATTGTATGTTGGCCAAAATTGATGGAAGCAATTGATTTCAAAAGGATACTTTGTAAATGTAATATCAAAAGTTTGACTATATACCAGAGAGAAGCCATTACATGTGTATTTGATGGAAAGGATGTATTTGTACATAACATGGATCAGTAGTAGAAAATTATTTATGAGTCCATTCCAGCTTTTTGCTTCCCAGGTCTTGATCATGTAGGAACAGTGTTCAAATTTGAACAGCTTGATTTTGATTGGATGCGGTGGCTTGCTGCCACATCCAATGAAATTCACAGACCTGAAGCACCAGAATATCTGAACAATGTGCCAGGGTGTAGATAGGGTTAACACATTGGAACCATGGCTAATGAAAATGGAGGTTTTCACCAGAAGACTTATGATGTCTAGTTGCTTCTAATGAAACTGATGCTACCCAGACGTTCAATATGGGAACCACAGTTGGCAACCAGCAAATCTAGTTATTATTATTCCTCCTAAATGAAACATCTTATTGGCATTGGGTTTTCACCAAAAGACTAATTAAGATGTGTCATTGGTCCTGAATGAAAATGGTGCCAACATAACCTCAAATATGGATACCACAATGAACTAAAGATCTCACTAATTCTTCAGAATGAATGGTCATGGGATTTTCACCAAACATGTTCTAATGGTGTCTAGTTTGCCCTATATGAAAATGATGATCTTACATCCAATATGGCTGCAAAGTCTTAGCACTCAATAACATCTTGATTTCCTAGAAACTAATTTTTGAAACAATAGAGAGTCAGTTCCTTCGAGGGTCTCTTGTTTATTGCTGTTACTTTGATACAACAGAGCAGAGCCTTTGTGCTTTGTTTCTGCCTGTCCATCATCCCTACAACTTAAATTCCATCATGTTAGGGCCATTTTAGGGTGCAGATATGAGATTCAGGATAATTTTTTTCATCAATAAAAGGTGAAGGTTATTTCCATTCAGATTAACTTTGTTTTTCCTATCTTCAAGGTCAGGGTCACTTGTTAGATGCTTTATTGTGTCTGCTTTGGATTTTTAGAGATATCTGAAATTCAGGAATGAAACCCAATATATAGTTCTGTATCATCACAAAATAATTTGTTTCTTTAAATGAACCTGCATTGTATCTTCAAGGTCAAGATTGCAGTTTGGAGTTAACCTATGACCTTTATCTGTCTTACAGCACATTAGCCTTTATAAATAAAGAAGTGAAATATTTTTGATTTGATGCATCCTTAAATTTTATTTTGTCTTCAAAATTTGAAATGCAGAATTCATATGAGAAAGTTTATATGTGTGTCTGTCCAGTAACAATAAAGCCAGCAGATTGCTAATTAGTGATCACAATACCTGTTCAACATTTATGTTATTGCTAGGGATTGTGCTCTACAAATATTGTAAACTTTTGAGAGAGTGACAGGTGTACAGTGAAGTTGTTTGCATTTGCAACATATACACTGGAGAGAATGTTGGCATACTTCAATATTACTTTCATGTACTGTGGCTGAAATTTCTTTGGATGTTGTACTTGTGAAAATTGCACATAATCTAAGCAAACAGCAAACCAAAATGACTGCTCCTGTGTGCTAAAAAAATCAGCCTGAATCAGACAATAGTACACTATCTTTAGCAGTTATTAAAATTGGGAAAGTTAATTTTGACAGACTAGACAATACCAGCTTCTGAAAGTTCAGTGAATGAATTACCAAATATATAATAGTTTTATAAAAAAAATTATTAGCTCATTTTTAACACTTTGCCTCAGAAGCCTAGGAAGTGAAGCTAGCAGTCTTTTGATATGTGCGTATTTGAGGTAAGGCCAAGCTGTATACTCTATAACCCATATTATGCCCATCAATCATACACCAAAATAAAGGGAATTAAAGTTCTTTTAGCATGCAAAAGACATACAAGGTCTTTTTTTAAATAGCCAGTATAGCTAGTGGGGGAAATTCTTTATCTTTAATAATGTAACCCTATGCAAAAGAAGAAACTGTAGAGCACCATTTAGAGTGGTTTGTGTGCCACATTTATAATCATACTTCCATGTACAATGTTAAAGGTCAGCATTTCTAATTTTTTTTTTACCCTCATTGTAAATCTGAAACCATTTCAGTACATATATGTCTTCGTAGGGTATTTCAGTTATACAAATTCATGTACTTAGTTCAAAGGTTAAGATCAGTGGTAATGTCTAATGTGTCTTTATTTTTGCAATGTCTCTGTGTTTCAGCCTTTTACACTATGTACCTGTGGATGATGGTGGTACTGTGTTTATCACGTTGTCCTTTATAATTCGGATTGTTTTGGCAATTGGGTGTACAGCACAGCAGACAGCTTCTATCCTGATGATTATGAAGTTCTTCCCAGATAACATGATGACTGTCTTTGTAAGTATTATGGAGAATATCACAGATAACATGATGACTGTCTTTGTAAGTATTCTGGACAAATTCCCAGATAATATGATGATTGTTTTTGTATGTATTCTGGAAAAAATTCCAGATAACATGACGACGGTCTTTGTAAGTGTTTTGGACAAATTTGCAGGTAACTTGATGATTGTCTTTGTAAGTATTCTGGAGAATATCACATATAACATGATAACTGTCTATGTAAGTATTCTGGAAAAAATTCATGATAACTTGATGACTGTCTTTGGATGTATTCTGGGCAAATTCCCAGAAAACATGATGACTGTCTTTGTAAGTATTCTGGACAAAATCCCAGATAACTTGATGACTGTCTTTATAAGTATTCTGGACAAAATCACAGATAAATTGATGACTGTCTGTATAAGTATTCTGGACAAAATTCCAGATAACATGATGACTCTTGTAAGTATTCAGGACAAAATCCAGTTTCATAAAGTTTTATACACTTTGGCCTAATTTATATGCAGGTCAAGTTTTATGATTTTATTAACACTCACTCTTATAGTAGACTGTATATCCAATTTACTGCAACCAAAAAGTCAAGGTATTCTTTTGTTTTTTATGCTGTGTATTAACTTAGGTGAATTTTTTCAAAAGAAATAAACATAACATTTTCACCCTTACTTACAAATTGAAGAAATTCATTTTCTGACAGGAATGATTTACAAACTCATTTTTTGCATGTTATTCAGTAAGACCTTTTGTAGATCATGGGCATTCTTTCAGCCAGTTCTTAATTTCTTGTCCAGATTTTGGCATCTACATTATACCTTTTTATAGTATGTATAGCCAGGCATTTATCAGAACTATGCTGCATCTTCACTTTCTATCTAGTCCAGCAATAAAATGGAACACTTGAACAATGGTATAATCACAGTACAATGATGTAAAAAAAACCCCCACCAAATATAGGGAAAATGTCAACAGAGAGAACACAGAGTTAGATTGACATGAGAGGTATGCAATCTTACCTTTAGCAGCAGTTACTGTTGTATTAAATCTGCATTTTTTTTCAAAAGTCAAGTTTTAACTAATGTACAGGTGTGTTCTTTGCAGCATCTAACAGTGTAAAATAATGGACCTATGACCAAAATTAAACCTGATCATCAATTTTGGCATGTTTAATTTGTGGATACCATTGTGTTGTGCTCTTGAAATAGCATTACTTTCATCCAGTGATATGGGGGCTTTTGACAACAAGACTTGGTTTCCTTGAATTGGAAATGTGCACTGATGATTCTCTTAATTCTGATTGACTATACTACATTTTTATAGATAGGCTCGGTTTTACAATCGGCACAAATCATCTCATACCATTACTTAGTGAGAGCTTGTGTTTTCTACACTTTGCTTTTCAACACTGACCTCATACCTGATTTGTTGGCATCATGATAAGAGTGCATAATGAATAATTACTGGAAAAACCTCACGTTATTTAAATGCCAAAATGTCTGCCTGATATTTAAAGCTCCCCACTCAGATTCCCCAGTTTTTTCTTGACTCTAGCATACCTATGTTAAAAGTATTTTCACTGCTATTCACTGGGGACCCAACAAAATATGTGTTGCGATTAGCTCAACTTTTTTATTATTTGCAAAGGAATGCAGTTTTAACTATAATGAGGTTAATTGTATTCTCAAATCAACTTGAATTTCAGGGTATGGGTGAAATCTTTGTGGGAATAGGCATGGTGTCTGGCCCAGCTGTTGGAGGATTCCTCTATGCTGTAAGTCCCATTTAGTGTATTAATACATATGCTGTAAGTCCCATTGTAGTGTATTACTAGATATGCTGCAAGTCCCATTGTTCTGTATTTCTACATATGCTGTATGTCTCATCATTGTATATTACTACACATGCTAAGTCCCATCATAGTGTATTACTACACATGCTGCAAGTCCCATCATTGTGTATTACTACATTTGCTGTAAGTCCCATTGTAGTGTATTACTACATATGCTGCAAGTCCCATCATATAGTATTACTACATATGCTGTAAGTCCCATCATAGTGTAATACTACATATACCATAAGTCCCATTGTAGTGTATTACTACATATAAGTCCTATTGTAGTGTATTACCACATATGCTGTAAGTCATATTGTATTGTATTACTACATATGATGTAAGCCCCATTGTAATGTGATACTACATATCCTGTAAGTCCCATCATAGTGTATTACTATGTATGCTGTAAGTCCCATTGTTTTGTATTACTACATATGTATAAGTCCTATTGTAGTGTATTACTACATATGCTGTAAGTCAGTTGTGCACTGCTACATATGCTGCAAGTCCCATCATAGTGTATTGCTACATATGCTGCAAGTCCCATCATAGTGTATTGCTACATATGCTGCAAGTCCCATCATAGTGTATTGCTATATATGCTGTAAGTCCTATCATAGTGTATTACCATATATGCTGTAAGTCCCATTGTTCTCTATTACTACATATGCTGTAAGTTCCATTGTAGTATATTACTACATATGCTGTAAGTCCCATTGTAGTGTATTACTACATTTGCTGTAAGTCCCATTGTAGTGTATTACTACATATGCTGTAAGTCCTATTGTAGCATATTAGTACATAAGCTGTAAGTTCCATCATAGTGTATTACTATATATGCTGTATGTCTGTTGTGTGTTATTGCATATGCTGCAAGTCCCATCATAGTGTATTACTACATATGCAGTAAGTCCCAGTGTAGTGTATTACTACGTATGCTGCAAGTCCCATTGTAGTGTATTAATACATTTTCTGTAAGTCCCATTGTAGTGTATTACAACATATGCAGTAAGTCCCAGTGTAGTGTATTACTACATATGCTGCAAGTCCCATTGTAGTGTATTAATACAGATGCTGTAAGTTCCAGTGTAGTGTATTACTACATATGCTGCAAGTCCCATTGTAGTGTATTACTACATATGCTAAGAGACCTTATTTAAAAAACATATTATTGCTCACTTTTGATTGGAAACTAGATACATTAAAATTTTGCAGTTTTTCTGCTATTTAATTACAATCCCTAATAATGAATAATTCTGCTGTTTTGTCACTGGGAAAACTATCTTATCTACAATTCAGAGTTGATGTACATTTTTTAGAAATCAATATTTTGAACATGGTGATTCTTTATCATTCTTTGTCATCAGATTTAAATGTGACTTGCTTACTAATGTCTTGTCTAAAACAATGAAAGTAAGACATGGAAAATGCAACCCCAGTATTGGGACCACTATCACTGTATGTGTTTGTTTACAATACATCAGGTACAAAAAGCAGACCGAGTGTGATGTTTGCATGGATTATTGCAGTAGCAATGTCCAAATGTCCATCCATCAATAAACAGTGTGTTTTCTGTAATATAGCATTAATTGCAATGGTCTTTTTTGGTAAACCTCATATATGCCTTACTAAGAGTGTAGGCAGAATTGGGCTGCTGGGTCCAATGCCAAGGTTGCTGGAGCTGAAATTGTGATTCTCCTTCTGCATATTCAGTTACAGTTCTTTGGATTAGTTTTAATTATACTTAATAGGTAGATTACACCTAGACAGTGGCAGCTTCCTTTTGATTCATAGGGCAGTAGGTGAAAGGTCAAGGTCACTGAAGCTGACATTCTATTTTGATTATTTTTCATTTGTTGAGTTAAGTTTCCTTGTCCAGTTTTCTTCAAGATTTATAGGATGTCTACATTTGGGCAGTGGTGCCTCCCTATTGATTCTTAAGCCCAGGAGTCAAAGGTCAAGGTCAAGAACTAAAATTTTAATGTTTCATTCTACTTGATCAGTCAACTTTCATTAGATTTATTGCATCCATTTTTGTCAACTCAGTAACTGCATTATATTTTAGGAAGGGCATCTTCTCATTCAGTGATCAGTAGAGCAAAGTTCATGGTAACTGGACATGAAATTGCACAATTACATTAATTTTACATTTTTTAACAGTTATGGATCAGCCATTTTTTTCTTCTTAACAGAGAGTGAAAAGAGATAGAATAAAATATACACATTCAGACACACTGTAAGATACACATATACAATCATATAGATAGTCACAAAGAAATATATTTTGTATATTAGTTGCATTTACTGATATGTGCTGTCATTTCTTAACCTGTATTTCACTATAAAATCATAGCATTATTTTCACATTTTTTTTTTCTTCTTCAGAGTGGTGGATTCATGCTTCCCTTTGCTTTGATAGGGGGTCTGGCAGTTGTAACCTTACCTATTTCCTGGATAACACTGCCTAGTGATGACAGTAAGTCAAAAAATGATCTGTAACATGCTTTACATTTGCTTTTTGTAAACATGTATTTGTTTTGATTTGATAAAGTATGTGAGTAGTGTAAAACCTGTAAAATTTCAATCAGTTGTAAATAATATGTTTATTTTTTAATTGTTGGTGTTTGTAAATTATTGGTATTCAATATTTATTTATTTGCTGAAATTTACAGCAGTGAGATGAGTGGGTCTCTCCTTTGATCTTCGCCTGTTAACCAATAAATAAATGAATGAAGGAAGGAAGGAAGGAAGGAAGATTGGAAGGAGGAATAAATAAATGTTTTTGATAGCTTTGTTAATGAGTTAAACCCTGGGACTTTTATTGCTTATCAGTACACTCATATGGTTCTCATGCTTAACTATTTTCATAACAGTTGCATATTTACAACAAGGAATTATCCAGTCTTTATTTGAAAACTAATGTGGCATTTGGAACATCCTCAGCCTTCTCTCTTAAAATCATCTGATTTTCATTCATGAAATTAAGTCTGTTATATGACTTGTCATGCAATGAAATACTATCATGTTATTGTTTAATTGAAAACTAAAGCATTGATTCATTAAATACATTATTCAAAAACTATTTTTAAGGTAATGTATTTCTTAGCATGAATATTATTTAGCTGCCCTGGTCTTTATTCCACACACGTGTTGTTTGAAAAACAGATCATAGGTTGTATAATACATTACTGTGCAATAATTTTGTGCTGTTAGACCAGAAGAGATTATAGGCTGGCCCATTATCTATAGTCTGTCTATTCATTAGCACAAGTTATCACTATTTCTCCTAAACTTCTTGGAGGATTTGAAAGAGATTTCACCTGTGCATTCATCCTGGGATCTAACTGGTCTTGATTGAAAATGGTGTTATTTGTACATCCAGTATGGCCACCACAGCAACACTCTTGAAACTCTTGTCATCACTACTCCTCCTGAATGGATAGTCATATCAAAATGGATGGTGTTATCAGCCTTTTCACTAAAAGACCTCTTATGATATCTAGTTGGTCCTAAATGCAAAAGGTTCCAAAACTTATATCAAACAATGCTGCCATGATGGCCATCTTGAAAACCTTGTTATTGGTTATTGCTTCACTTCATTCAGTATATGATTTCTCTCTCTCTCTCTCTCTCTCTCTCTCTCTCTCTCTCTCTCTCTCTCTCTCTCAGTGTGTTACAACATTCTTGTTTTTTAATCTGACAAAATAAAAATTTTGAGTATTAGAACAAATTTTTAACAGGTGAAAAATCTGATTTTTAAGAAATAGTGTAAGTTTGATTTTATGCAGAAAAAATTTGATTTGTTTTCTTAAGTAGTTTTTCGTATTTGAAATTTTAAAAGACTTATTCTTTTACAGGATTTATTGTATCTTTACTTGCATGTAGAAACATAAATTTGCATTCAGTTTCTACAATTTTGCTTTACTTAATGACCTAATGCAAAAGTGATGAGTGTGATCAAGTTATATTTATGGTTTTTATAATAATGAAGACACCTGAACAATGATTTAACAGTATATAGGGGTCTGTCATTTTCTGCTGCTAGCAGTAGACTGAACAAAATGTTTTTGGCTTGACTCCATTAAATAGAAATACAAAATGATTCTCTGTAGTTCTGGTGTTTGTACACATATCATTTCACATGTCCAGGTGTGTATCCACACATTATATCACAGGTCCAGAGGTTCTGACATGCACCATTGGATATGTGATGGAGTGATTGGTGCAGTAAATATAATGTACCATAATTGTTTAACTCCAAAGTAAAATTTGTCAACCATTGTCTTTGACTAATGGCATGAAAGAATGATATGCATTTTCAATTACAATATCACTCATCTCTCAGTCCATCTTGCATGATCTTGTAATAACAGTTTTGTTTTTTTGCTCTTTATTTTTGCTTTAATCCCTGTTGGTGACAGTGCATTGTCATCAAACTGATTTTAAGCCCGATAAGATGCATGACTCACAAGGTATGCAACTCGATGTTGAATTGAAAGGTCAAAGGTCAGTGTTACAGAAATGAGACTATAAATGATATATTTTTTTCAGTGTAAGAAAAAGCTGTATAAATCAAGCAATGCCTTATAACAATGCTTGCATGACAAAAGTACAACCCATATGAATGCTATTTGTTTAATGCTCATGTATTTCGTTGGTTAGATACTGTGAGTAAAGAGGAGGATGTATCAACCTGGGCACTTCTGAAGACACCATCTTCCATCATTGCTAGTCTGGCCATCCTTGTATCAGCTGCCATCTGGTCTATCCTGGATCCTACTCTAGAACCCCATCTCAGAGAGGTGATGCTTGTATTGAAGTTATATCTTAATTGGCAATTAGTGTCAAGATTATGTGTAGAATCAAAACAAAAGCAAAATATCAGGCACATTTAGATATATGTAACATGTAGATAAAGTGCACAGCCACATTTAGATGAATGTAACTGCAGGTAAAGTGTTCACAGGCACAATTAGATATATGTAACATGTAGATAAAGTGTTCACAGGCACATTTAGATAGATGTAACATGTAGATAAATTATTCACAGGTACATATGGATATATGTAACATGTAGATAAAGTGTTCACAGGCACATTTAGATATATGTAACATGTATATAAGTATTCACAGGCACATTTAGATAAATGTAACATGTAGATAAAGTGTTCACAGGCACATTTAGATATATGTAACATGTTGATAAATTATTCACAGGTACATACAGATATATGTAACATGTAAATAAAGTGTTCACAGGCACATTTAAATAAATGTAACATATATATAAGTATTCACAGGCACATTTAGATAAATGTAACATGTAGATAAAGTGTTCACAGGCACATTTAGATATATGTAACATGTAGATAAAGTGTTCACAGGCCTCTGCAAGATATAAATATCATGCAGATAAAGTAGTCACCCAGTGCATACCATTATATACTAATAAATATTAATCAAGAAATTTTTTATGGCCCCACTGTTTTCAGTTTTGATAATTTTGGAGTCAGAATTCAGAGAACTTTATGAAGAAATCTTTTGCAGTAATTAACATTTGGATTCAGAAATATTTCAATGAGCATAGTCCATATTACTTCAAATAACCAAGAAAAGTATTCTGCATTAAGATATGGAAGATTGGTTTAAAAATTGGAAATATACGAAAGAATTGAATCATTTTCATGCATACTGTAATAAAATATTGTGCTGCAGAGAGTCTTGGAGAAAAGTATAGGAAAGTCGATTTTTACTCTTTTAAATTTTAATGTTATCATCTTTTCAGTTTGATTTGGAGCCAGAAATAATTGGAATCTTATTCCTCATTATGGCTGCCGCATATGCAGTGACTTCACCAGTCTGGGGCTGGCTTGCAGATAAACTGGTAAGACATTAAGAATTGCATAGGGAACATAAGCAATAATTTATCTTAAGGCACTCTTATCAGCATACCTGCACATAGTCATCACTTTCATTGACAGAAGTGACAGAAGAAAGACATGAACAAAAAAATGTATTAAAATAACAATTTATATTACCCAGATTTTGGAATGTCGTGTATGTGATAAATAAATAAGGTTATCTGATAAAAGATGTCATATCATGCCCTTTATCATATCTTGACCCATATCAACGTTTTGGCCATTAACCACAGGCTTTAATTGGAGCATAGGGTCAACATGGGTACGATATGAATTTTCCATATGTTTCTGTTCCACCTGCTTATTATACAAGTAGGTGAACTTCAAAGCACTTTGGACCTGATGTGTATATAATCAAACCTGTACAAATTGACTTCTGTATATTTTTAATCTTCATACAAAGTACCAGTGACACAGTGTGTTCAGGTCAACGATCTCCAGTTTTTCAAAACTGAAGACTCACCTTAATTGAAAGAAAACATGTGATGCTGATCAAATAAAAATTTTGCATTTTTTTTAGATTTTCAGCCTGTAACCACACCCAGTATATAGATACACAATGTTTAATTATTGACAGCAATGATGTATAATTTGCTTTCACACTTGTTCAAATATTCTGTATTATTTGGTCATTATTCATCCATTGGTGGTATACAAGAACAAGTACATTTTTTAAATGACTTTGTGATTAGCATGGTACCTATAACTCATAGTAGTTCATGACATGTGACTTGATTTTGTGATTAGCGTAGTACAGTAGTCCCCCTCTTATATGGCCACCCCTTCTGCACTGGGAAAGTGGCCTTATAAGACGGGTGGCCTTTTCAGTTTTGAGAATAAATTTTTTGTGAGAAGTATATGTAATGTACGCAGTAAGAAAGCTACATTCTTCAAAACATTAATATCTTCGTTTAAAAGTAACATTAATTATTAAAAGGTTCTTCTTGTTATAATAAAAGACTTATTTCAACTGAATATGCATTAATAGTTCTTATTCTTGGTGTAAGCATGATATGCGAGCGGGTGTTGTTGTCATGCACATTGCAAAACCATTCAAAAACGTCATTTAAATCTTGGTACATAAATAATTCTCTTTCCATTTGCTCCATTTTCCCACTGCTGCTGAATAACCTCCTTATCGTTACGATGTTGTTTGTTTGAGTCTTTTCAACATAAAATTGTTTTATTCGAGTCTTTTCTACCTAAAATCGTTCGGCAAGTTCCCCCTCCCCACCTCACCCTATGTCGCCGAGTAGAATAACCATCTTTTTTCTAAAATAATCATCTCCATTTATGTGATGACATGTTAATGTTTTGTAATGATTTATTTGGATGTTGCTAACTGTATGCGATTTAATTATGCAGACGAAACATTTGCAGAGCGGACGAAATGCCTTCTTCGTAAAGGAATGTGTTTTCACGTGATTTTTCAGTCTTTGTCTGGTACCCTGTTTTGTTCAAGGCTAATTTCTGTGCGTGTGTGTGTGTGTGTCTGCAAAAATCTATTTTTAGACTATGCTGACCCTGTTATGATCTTGACAATTACGTCCAGTTGTAATCATCAGTGTTACCAACTACAAGACTGATAAAACAACTTTTCTGCATTTAAACAAAATGCCACGTGTTTTTTAAAGGCAGCGATCTTGTCATGTGATTCATTAGTAGCAGTCTGGTACCCTATTTGTGTTTACATTTCTTTATACTACGGGAGAGAAGCGAAAATGGCTTCGATATGTACGCAGATTTGATCTGAAGAATAGCACCTCATGGCCATTAGAATTTGTAATCTTGACAATTATTGTCAGTAGTAATAGCCACTAATTATGAAAATGAACAAGCTCAACATCTTACTAAGGGAATCCATAAAGGCTATCAAACCATTTTCCCGCTGACTTGTGCATTGTACATCAATACCGCCACTTCTCAGCTGTTACAACTGTTCAATAATTGTAATCTTAACAATTATCGGAGTGACTAAACTGGACATCTCATGATAACACAACAGCAAGGCTAATCGGATTACGTGTACTTACCTTTTTGTATGGATTAAAATTTGAGTCTTTCTCAGCTTTATGGAATAAATGTGGCTTCTCGTGAGGCGTAAATGATATAATATTAACCTTAGTGGTACATGTACTTTAGTCAACACTTCTTTAAGTAACAAAAACCTGACATCGGGAAACAGAAATTGGATTACTTAACACACGTTATGAATAAAATTGGTTCTGGATACATATTATAAAATAAAATGTGGCCGCTTGTGAGGGGTAAATTTTATATTTTTGCACTAATATGCTGGCCACTGGTCGCGTTAGCCGGGTGGCCTTTCGTGAGGGGTACTTTTGAACACAAATTTGTCGGTGCCGTCGGATTCTGGCCGTAAGTAGTTCATGACATGTGACTTGATTTTCATTATGTTACACATCTCTATAACTCACAACTGACTGAGTCCATAAACATCTAACACAGCATTGACAGGGGCACAAGATATTGGGAGAGGCTCAAATTTTGGTTACCATTTTGGGGGAAAGTGGATGGAGTGTTTGCAACTGTCTGAGATAATTATAATTTCCATGGTCCTTTACACCTATTCATCTAATGGGCTTTAATATTTATGGATATTTTATCTGCAGAAGTCAATTAAAGTCCATAATTGATCATGGGCTTTTAATATTAGATCAACTTGACATGCAGTACTTGTAAATGTTTTGCACCAGTAAAGTTAGAGTTGTTTCCCTTCTAAGGTTAGAGCACATATATCAATTGAAATTAACAAATACCAATTAACTAAAGCCAAATATTGATGTCAATTATTACCATATATACTCTCTTATAAGTCAAGCCAACCTGCAAACAACAATGATCCTGATCTGCCATAGCATAATGTGCCTGCAGAGCAGGGTCTGTGTTTTTGTTCTCATAAAAACTGTACAGACCCAGATCTGCTGGCATATTATGTGACGGTGGATCTGGGTCTGTGCAATTTGCAATTGGATTCATTTTATAAGGGAGTATATATTGTAGACAAATCCACATGACTTAAAATTTCTCGTGAGAAAAATGCTAATTGATTAGTGGGTCATGCAGGCAAGAATGTTATAGGTTAATATATAATACTGTTTATAGTGTTTAATGCTTACGTCAGAATTTCCAAGTTAAACTGATGCATATAATGGAGTACACATCAGTTTAGGGTCATATATGAAATTCACACATCAAAACCCAGAAGTATGAGCCAAAAGGAGATGCTGAGTTCTTTCCATAGATTGATTAAGGGTTGCTTGAAAATGTAGCAAAATCAAATAAAGAATATTTAAACATGTATATTTAAAATATTGAAGAAGGTTTCAAAAGGAATTGATTCAGACTTTTCTTCTAATCATTATAGCCTGACAACCGGATTCTTTTGATCCCAGGATTCGTCTTCGCAGCTCTTGGCCTTCTTCTTCTGGGGCCATCCCAAATTCTTGGCTTTGATTCCGATTTTAAGTAAGTTTCTCACAGTCTATTTTATCCTGGCCTTGCTTCAAGAAAGGTAACTCCACATTAATCAATAGCAGTATCAACAACAACAACAGTCCAGTGTCTAATATTAAGATTACCTGTCAATAATAAGATGCTGAAAAGTGAAATTGGATCAAAATAATGCCAAAATCAGATAATGCCAAAATAATGCCAAATCAGATAATGCCAAAATAATGCCAAAATCCCATATTCTCATAACTTGGATCAACATGATACATTCCAAGATCTGACCCTGTATTATCATGTCTTTGATCAGCCTGATACATTCCAGGATGGGATCCTATATTCTTATTTCTTGGATCAACATAATACATTCCAAGATGAGATTCTGTATTCTTATATCTTGGATCAACCTGATACATCCCAAGATGAGATCCTGTATTCTCGTATCTTGGATCAACCTGATACATTCCAAGATGAGATTCTGTATTCCCTAATCTTGGATCAGTATGATACCTTTTAATATTAGATCCTGTATTCTCAAACCTTTTTGACCATGAAGCTCATGCTTAAGCTCAAGGTATGAAAAGGCTTTGCATTTGGTTAAAAGTTAAACTTGTAGCATTCTTTTAGCTTTGGTTTCTCGACTTGCATGCTAAATATCATATCATATTTCTTTAAGTTCTGATCTCATTTTGAACTTGAACATGATTGAACATTTTGCTGAAAACCTTTGGAGAATATAGGATGATACAAGCTACTCCTTGTTATCCAGGTACAAATGTGTTATTGCAAGCAAAGAAAACACCTGATGTACAACATAATTGATTCAGTGTTTGCTCAAAACCTTTGGAGAATATAGGATGATACAAGCCACTCCTTGTTATCCAGGTACAAATGTGTTATTGTAAGCAAAGAAAACACCTGATGTACAACATAATTGATTCAGTTTTTGTTAATGTAAGATTTTATTTGTATGATACTGATGGAAACCTGTCATTAAAAGACAGTATCAGTTTTCCTTAGTGTAGAGATAGCTAGCTTTTTGATGTGTACACTTTCAGTCACTTTTTCATGTGTACACTTTCAGTCAAATTAGAATGTGCTGTCTGTTGTAAAAGTCATACAGGCATGCAGGTGTTCAGAACAGATGATTTAGTAATGAGTGTCATTTGCTTTTAGAATTTGATTACTTGCACCTTTCAATGGCAATTTTTCACTTTATTTGGATTCTCATACATCTGTATTCCCTTTTAGAAGGTCATTATTTATATATTCATACACTTCAAGAAGGACTTTTTTTTTTAATTAGGTCAGCCTAATGGCGTGATCCAATGAAAACTGGATTGAATGTTGCACATTGCGATGTCACAATGAAATTGGCTCATGTTGAAAACAAATTTATACTACCCTGTTATTCGTTTTGATAGACCTGAATACTTTTTTGTAAACTTAGTTCAGTACCTGGATATTATCTTAAATGTCCATAGCAATCATTAAATTTCGTCTGGATGTTTTTTGATGACATTTAAGGTGCAGAGCAATCAACAATAAGGATTGAATAGGCTTTGGTCAAACTATTTCAGCATTAAATTACAACAACAATTATATTTAATTTCATTTGAATAATTGTGCCTACATTACCACATTGACATACACTTTAACTGCCCACAGCCATCGATACAGACATACTGTTGTGTAATGCATGGATCCATTCATACTGTAGTATAATGCATGGATCCATTCATACTGTAGAATAATGCATGCATCCAGACATAATGTGGAATCTTGTATGGATCTTGGGGGCCCTGGGTGGCTGAGTGGTGTAAGACACTTGCCGTTACAGATCACTGATATCACACCTCTGTCCATTTGAGTTGAGTCTAGGCTCGGATAACATGACAAGGTGAGAAAGCTTGCCAATAGCTTCCTGTGGATTGGTTCTTCCTGGGGTTTTCTATGGTTCTTACTCCACCAAATATGATGGCCATCATGTACTGAAATAAAATAGCATTAAACACAAAAAAAATATGCATGGATCCAAAAAAAATTTACTGTAGCATAATGCATGGATCCAGATATACTATAGCATTAGGCATGGACCCATATATACTACAGCATTAGGCATTGATCCAGATATACTTTAGCATTAGGCATGAATCTATATATAACTCGAGAATAATGCATGGATCCAGATATACTGTCATAATATCTATGGATCCAAATATATTGTATTATCATGCATGGATCCAGATATACTGTAGTATAATGCATGGGTCAAGATATATTGTAGTGTAATACATGGGTCCAGATATACTGTAGTATAAAGCATGCATGAGGATAATGCATAATGCATGGTTCCAGACATATGGAAGTAATAATGCATGGATCCAGACATATTTGAGTATAATGCATGGATCCAGACATATTTGAGTATAATGCATGGATCTGGACATAGTTGAGTATAATGCATGGATCCAGACATATTTGAGTATAATGCATGGATCTGGACATAGTTGAGTATAATGCATGGATCTGGACATAGTTGAGTATAATGCATGGATCCAGACATATTTGAGTATAATGCATGAATCTGGACATAGTTGAGTATAATGCATGGATCCAGACATATTTTAGTATAATGCATGGATCCAGACATGTTGTATAATGCATGGATCCTGTTATGCATAGTATAATACATGGATCCTGATATACTGTAGTGTAATGCATCAATCTTGATATACTGTAGTGTAATTCATGGATCATGATATACCATAGTGTATTGCACATAATATGCACAGCTACAGCTTGTCAGAGTGATTATGCAGAAGAGGTCAAATTAGGTGGGTTAACAAATTCAGTTTGTATGTCATGAATATCAAGTTTAAAGATTATCACACATGAACACATTAATGCAATATTTAGGTTATAAAATGTTAATGTGATACTTAGTTTATAACATGTTAATCTAATACTTAGGTTATAACATGTTAAAGTGATATTTAGGTTATAACATGTTAGAGTGATATTTAGGTTATAATATGTTAATGTGATATTTAGGTTATAAAATGTTAATGTGATATTTAGGTTGTAACATGTTAATGTAATACTTAGATTATAATATGTTAATGTGATACTTAGGTTATATCATGTTAATGTGATACTTAGGTTATAACATGTTCATGTGATACTTACGTTATAATATGTTCATGTGAGATTTAGGTGATAACATGTTAATGTGATTCTTAGGTGATAACATGTCAATGTGATACTTAGGTTATAAAATGTTAATGTGATACTTAGGTTATATGTTAATGAGATAGTTTTTAAATTTGATATTTTAAATAGACTTTTGTTATGAACATTGCTTTTAAATGAAAACTACTTGTTACTGTCATTTCAGTGAGCTATGGCTGAATATATTGTCCCTTGTACTGTTGGGTGTATCGGCAAGTTTAGCCTGTATTCCTACTTTTGATCTCTACCTGGATATTGCAGAGTAAGTACAACAAAATGTGTCACATTTACATATGCTTCAGGTGAGGTGTGCATCCTAATTTTAGCAGATCTGATTTATCAGAACAACTCTGTTAATTTGTGCGTAATTCTAGTTTTTCCTCATTTACAAAGACTAAAACTTTTGATTTCAATTTAAAGTTGTCTGATGGTATTAATAAAGAACAGTAAAAAGATATATTCGGATGGATGGGTGGGTAATGACTAGATACTTAAATTGCCAGTACATTGTAATATGTTATTTAGTTACCATGCCACAAAACAGTTAAAAATTGAACAGTACAAGTTTACTGATTAACAAAAATATGATATGTCATTGTTTTTGAAATGAATGCTAAGTAGGGGTCAGTTTTGGGTTCGAAAAACAAATTAGTCACAATCAGATATCTGGATAAGCTTGCAAGTGTGGAATCAAATTGCAGTAAAATTATTGGTATTAGCTAGATGAATAGTGTTCTGCTGTGAATATGCTTCAGCATAAGCCCACAACACTAAATGGTTGTTTCAAATGATTCAGATGCTAAATTTGAACAAAAATTAAATATTTCTTGTTGGATCCTTTGTAATATCTTTCCATTGATGTCTTCAAGCAGATACTTGAAGCAGGAAATGGTTTTTGAGATCAACATCAGCTCTCAACAACAGAGAGCCCAAACTTCCTAAATCATTGAAGATTTGTGAAGGTTTTATATACTTTCATTGACTTTATAATTATCTTTTACTTTACTGTTATTCCCATTTTTTAAACTAGCGCATGAAAACTGTTAACAGGGGATGCTTTGGAAGGAAGGTCTTTAAGGCTTTCATTTTAAGAACTCTGTTTAGTCATTTTTTGTTGCATATATCAGTAGTATTGGATGATATATTAGTATATAAACTGTTTATTTTGTTCCCAGAAAACTTGGGTTTGAAGATGACACAAGAACATATGGTATAGTGGCAGGGCTTTGGGTGTCCATGTATGCTTTGGGGTATGTATACCTACTCTTCTTCATCTATGATATGCATGTTTCTTTTCTTGTTTTACCATTATACTTCCATTTTGTAGCCTTACAATATGTCGTCTGATTTTAAGTACTGTATTTACCATATATATTGGAATACGATAAAATAATTTTTTTTCCTGTCCCAGAACTTATGGTGAAACTTTCTTTCACCTAGGTCATATGTCCCAAGACTTGAGAAACAAAATAAATGTAGTGAATTTGTGACCCCCCCACTGCACGTTGCAGTAAAATAGATAAACAAAATACTTATTTGATATTAAAAAGAAAGAAACCAATCTTGTATTGTTATCATTTATTCCTTTTTTTTCATCATGAGCATAAATTATAAAATATATCCACTAACTCCATATATGTAGCATAGGCTTCCATACTGTAGCGTGTATCGCTTATGTCCGATAACACACAACATGTTATTCATTGACATGAACATTGAGAAACCAGTCATGTTTGGTTGTGCTCAAAGGTTTGAATATGTTATCTGGCTGAAAACTGGATCCAACAAAATTGCAAATGAGAGAAATTATCAACCAATATTTTGAAGACTGTCATTCATGCATGACACAGTGTTAGGTGCAAAATAGTCAGGATTGAATTATATCCAGGTAAACTATATGACAGTATATTGCAAATAACAATCATTATTTAACAACACATTTCACGTGAGTGTAAGTGACTATTTTCGCTAGCACAGGTTACAAAATATCATTAAAGCAAGTTGCTGTGTATGTTATTTACCAGCAGTCATGAAGGGCCATTTGTATTATAACTACAGATGCCAAGCAAAGAGACGCCCAGGTGGTGAATAAACACAACTGGGAGCAAGCAGCAAACTCATGGGTTACAAAAGTATCATTAAAGCAAGTTGCTGTATATATTATTTACCAGCAGACATGAAGGCCTGGTTGTATTATAACTACAGATGCCAAGCAAAGAGAAGTCCAGGTGGTGAATAAACACAACTGGCAGTGAGCAGCAAACTCATTCTTTGAACTTACCGACAGGACATCAAAGACAAAGGTTATTTTTATTACAAAGCAAGCTGACCTCAGAAGCCGACTTTGGATTCTTTTAAGTATGCAGATTTTGGGGGGGGGGTTGATTTTTTTTTTTTTGGAATATACAAAGACAGCTGAGATATGGAAGCTACCTTTAGTTCCTTTTCAGCTGTATTGACGGGAGTTGCTAAAATAAATTGAAACAATGGAACAAATTTTAAAGTGACACAATATAATGCTTCGTGCATGGACATCGATGACCAGGCCTCACCCAGAAGATTTGGAGAAAATAAAATCATTTGATGAATTCGTGAAGGCCAGAAGAAAAACATGATTTCGCAGATGAGAGGGAAATAATCAACTGATATCTTGAAGACAACTGCCATTCACGCATGACATGGTATTAGGTGCAAAATAACCAAAATTGAATTATATCCAGGTCAACTATATGACAGTATCGTGCAAATAAAAATCATTATTTGAAAACACATTCACTTGAGTGCAAGTGACAATCTTTTTGCTAGCACGGGTTACAAAAGTATCATCAAA
Organism: Megalonaias nervosa; assembly: GCA_016617855.1. NCBI lineage: Eukaryota > Metazoa > Mollusca > Bivalvia > Unionida > Unionidae > Megalonaias > Megalonaias nervosa. The sequence goes on from JAECUM010001512.1 coordinate 30,843, forward strand.
GCAAGTTATTGCTGTGTATATTATTTACTGGCAAACATCAAGGCCCATTTGTATTAATTATAACTACAGATGCCAAGCACATAGAAGCCTGGGTGGTGAATAAACACAACTGGCAGTGCACAGTAAGCTCATTGTTTGAACTTACTGACAGAACATCAAAAACAAGGTTATTCTTTAACAAAGCAAGCTGACCTCAGAAACTGACTGGATTCTTTTAAGTGTGCAGATTTTTTTTTGTAATATACAATGATGGCCGAGATATGGAAGCTATATTTGGTTCCTTTTCACCGATATTCATGGGAATTGTGAAAATAAATTGAAACAATGGAACAATTTTTAAAGTGACTTAATATAGTGCTTCATACACGTACATCGATGTTCCAGCCTTGCCCAGAAGATTTGGCAAAAATAAAATCCTTTGATGAATTCGTGAAGGCAAGAAGAGAAGTAGATGATTTTGCCAACAATATGATCATCAAAATGGATGAAATTCTAGTGTACTTTGATCTCATTCCTGGATGGACTGACGATAAGGTGGGGTCAAAAGTGTGAGAATTAGCATGACTTGTGCAGATTTGAGAAATCTGACTTTAGTCCTTGCAGTTTCCACTTCAAGTGATTGTTGCCTCTAACAATAATTTTTCATGGTATGAAAAAGCTTAAAAAAATATGTACCAAAAGAATCGATTGTGCGTGTGCAGGAGAAGGGTTGTGTTAATGAGATAATGCTGTTGTGGATTAAAATTTATCTCAACAACACAGTTTTATATTTTCTAAAATAAAATTTCAGTTGGAGTGCATTTTCTGATATGTAATTTTCGAATGATTTAAAAGGTGTCCCACAACTTACGACTCAGAAAAAATGGTGTGTCCCAGAACATACAGTGCACAAATAGATTACTTTCAAAATTAATTTATGGTGTCCCAACATATACAACAAATACGGTAAATACAAATATTTCATGAGTGGCATAGCTGCTGCTGACAGTATGAAATGTTTCCACTTTACAAGTGCCATATTTTCTTATAGCTATTTAAAAAGTATTAGAATTCCTTTCATTTGTAATATAAATGTAGTAATAGGGCTTATTTGTAATATTAATTCAGGAAAAATGTGACCTACTTGTAATATAAATTTAGTAAATCAGGCCTATTTGTAATATTAATTTGGTAAATAGGGCCTATTTGTAATATAAATTTAGTTAACAGGGCCTATTGGTAATATATACATTCAGTAAACAGATCCTGTTTGTAATGTAAAGTTGGTAGATAGATAGGACCTATTTGTAGTATAAATGTAGTATAATATGTAATATAAATTCAGTAAATTGGGCCTATATTGTCAGTTTGTAATGTAAATATTACCTATTTGTCAAACAAATTTAGTAAATAGGGCCTGTTTATAATATAAATTCAGTAAATAGGGCCTTTTTTGAAATATAAATTTTGTAAATAGGGCCTATTTGTAATATAAATTTTGTAAATAGGACCTGTTTGCAATACATGTTTAATTAACTGATGGTTCACTTTGCGTTTAATATCTTGGATTACAGTCTTTACTGTAAAAAATATTTTTTTTAATTTTCATTACTTGCTGATTTATGGAACATTCTCAGATGGTGGAGATTTTAATATTTGCAGTAAATACTAGCAGTCTAAATATGTTCTGTATCATATTTTTTGTCCTATGCAGTGACTTCATTGGTCCCTCTGTTGGTGGATTCCTCCTGGATGAAGTTGGGTTTAATTGGTGTGTTACCTACACTGCAGGGGTCTGTCTTGCAATGGTAAGAATAGAAGTAAGATTGGATAACTTGGGGAGGTCAGGGGACCAGGAGAGTTGTCAGTTTTAATTCTTTTGTAAATTATTCTGTCCCTTGCCATCCATGTCAGATGTTATCACTCCTCCCCTTTTTTTTTTGGTGTATCTTACACAAGAGCTATGTTTGCATCAAAAGAGCCAAAGGAAATGGCAAATATTCCATGAAATCAATCAATTGGAGTGAAAGAATATCCATGAATTCCTTTCCAATTTTTTGTATGAATCAGGTGGTTTCATGAATAGGATAGTGAATTCATTTCATTGTACAGTTAAAACTAAGCAGTCAACATTTTATGATAATCCTCTATCCAATACATTACCAGATCACATTAACAATAGGAAAATAACTTTTGCTGTCTCCCGAATCCAACCCATTATTTTCCTTCTGTACTGATGTCCAAAAATAGACTCTGTGGGCTGTAAATCTTCTAGGATACCAAAGAATAACCTCCCCTTACTATTTGCTAAGTGGCTGCTCATCTTCAGTTTAAACTTTCACTGCAGTACTACATTGTATGTACCCCATACTTCATTCAATTTTACCAACTTTTGTCAGCCATCCATCTGTAAAGTTGGTTTTGGGGTTTATTGCTGTAACATTGCGTGGTAACATTGGTCTTTTCTTTGGTTACATTTATCTTTATTAGTTTGTCTGCTAATTTATTTATCTTAGCAGTGTTGAGGTCCAGACATTATGCTTCAAAGAGCCTACCTGTCCATGCCATCATGACCTTTCTAACAGGTACTATTGGCATTAAATTCATCTGCTGTTACCTATTTTTAGGTAACTATCATTTAGTTAGCTCTGGAAAACCATCCTATCAAACTACACCCAGCGAAAGCCACAGCACTCACAAACCAAAGCGAATAAAACACACAGAGGGTCCTACCATTCATCCCAATGTTTCTCCTATAGACAGCCTCCTCTCCTCAAAAAATGATATCATCTCCAATCCTTGCTTTCTCAGCTGGTTGTGAATATCTACTCTGTATACTTGTTGTAAAAATGGATTGCTTTTGACTGGGTTGCATTGACCAATTCTCTGCCCACCGATCACTTGTATCTTCGTAATCATTATCATCATTATTATCTTCATCATAATATCAGTATTGTTGTAAATAACCATCACAACATTGTTGTTATTCCATGTAGTGCTTGTAATAGATTCTTTCACATAGGTTGTGGAATGCCCTCAGTTTGGTATCAGACTTGTTATCACTGACTTTTTCATAAGAAATAATTGATGACCTTTGTGATTGCCACATATAGTGCCACAGGTGTAATGTTATCTTCTTCCAGGTGTTCAGCAAGGGTAATACTGGAAAAGAACCTATCATGGATGACATAAAACCTTTTCCAGAGTTCAGTTTGATTGTTTTTTTTGACACAATACATACAACTGGAAAATACTTATGAAGGAGGGAATTCCATCACACCCAAATCAAATCTTTATTCCAAATTTTTCTTGTTTGGCAGGCTTGTATAGTCTCAATTCTGAATGATACATCTATACCATAATTATCTATACCATAATTGTCTCATGAACTGTAGTCATTATGGAATGCTGGTACTACTTTGTGAAATTAGCCCAAACTGTGTCATGAAGATAATTGGGTTTATTCCTATGCACCTGCGAGACTTGTATATTGGTATGAAAATACAGGTTAATTTTTTCATAACTGTATATTTGTAATAGTATTCATAAATTTTTCAGACATAACAGTAGACAAGTTCATGTCTGTGATGTTAGTTTGCTGTTGTTTTAGCTGTGCATAAAAATTGGTATCATTTGCTATGGGGTTTTCTGCAAAAAGAGTGATTTTTCTGTGGAAAGATTAAAATGAGCCATCAGTTTAGGACCAGTGGGTTGATTAAACCTATGAACATGGTGACAACCTCCATTTTGTGCATGCTTGCTTTCTGTGTTTACCTAAGTTGGTAAAACCAGACTCTGATTTGGGGTCAGAGATGTCCAAATCACTAAGCTTAATTTGAAAAAGAGACATTTTGGATGTATTGCCACTGTTGAAAATGTCAGAACCACTGAGGAAAACTTGACAAAAAGAAGGCAGATGGATTTCAGGATCTACATGTAATGACAGTTTTATGTACATGCAAATGGAAAAATATATAAAATCAGTAAATGTCTGAAATGTATTTAAATGTTTGACATTATTATTTTAAAATTACATTGTTTCTGTAATGATGATATACTATTAAAAAAGCTCAAAGTTTGTGATTCTAAATTGTTCAATTATGAATCAAAGAGAACAGTAATGACAGTGTTAATAATTTGGAAAGATTATAATTCTGAATTGCCTTTTTTTTATGAATATGATCATTGACTGTCAAGAGGAACCAATGGCTTATTGAGAAAAGTGTGTGTGTGGTCTGAAATTGTTGGGGAGCTGAGGTAGCTCAGGTGGTAGATTGTACTACTCGTAATCCAAGGGTCTTGGGTTTGATACCTGCCCAGGACAGCCTGTGGTGGCTGCCTCAGTGTGTCCTTTGGAAAGGCACTTAATTTCCATTTCCTTGGCATGATATAGTCAATAATGAGTTCAGTGTGCTTTTAAAACCAATGTAATAAAAAGTCAGAAATCGTCATTTTTGCTGGACATATCCAACAGAACTGATTTTTTTACCAACTATAAAATGTCCAAGCTGTACATTGGGAGTTTCTGATTAGAAATTTATTTTCAAACTTGATAATTATTTAATTGAAACTCATAAATGGGTATTGATCTCATTATGCAGTGTTTTTAACGATTTCCTTTACGACATAGCAGTCATCCATGTACATTTACATATGCCACTGTATTTACATTTACTGTAGTGACATACCTGCCATCATAACAGTATTGGGGGCAGGGTTTGAGACTCAGAAAGTGTGTTTTGAGGTCCCATGGATGCTCAGTGTGTGTGTGTGACCCCAAAAAAGCAATGTTTGATTCAGAATAAGTTATCTTTTGATGTAAGCCATAAAAAAAAAATGATTGGAAATTCAAATCTGATTAAAAGAAAACAACTTGTATGTTTTCTTTAAAGCAATTAATACACTTGAAAAGAAAACAATTATCACAATACACACACCCATGTGTGCAAACACTTGCATAATTACAACCAGACTGACATTAAATAAAAATATGCACCAAGTTTCTATATTAAATATGCATTGGATGGCAAAATATAGGCTTAATATTAGATACAGTATTTGCTAATCTCAATAGTTTAATATGGGGATTGAATGTAAATGCAAGTGTCATTAGTGTTCATCTTTGCTACAGTTTCATCTTTCATTTATTGGAGAATAGATTTTACAGGTAATACAGCAGTAATAAATGCCTCTGTCCAGTACTGTAAGGGTGTTAAATGTGAAAACATGAGAATGTGCATTTTTTTGTCTTTCAGTCAGTCTATTTCATGGCTGAAGTCTTCCTGAAAAACATGGGTCAATTTATAGTTGCCAGTAATCTTTAATACAGATTGCTTAAACATTCACATTCAAGACAATGATGAGTAATAAATTTTGTTATTCAACACACATGTTGCATCTCTTTGATTTACCTGTAACTTAAATTGTGTTGTTCCACTTTGTGGACTTTACCAATGCAAATTAGGACAGTGGGCTCACCCACAGCAGTCTTCAAGGACTTAACACATGACCCTCACTATGTCAGCCACTTAAGTGATACATGTAATGGTGGTTGTTTATACCTGACCTCTTTGCCATTTAATTCCCTCCTTAACAATTTACTGTATAAACTGCCTAAACGTTTACATGAGATCTAAGCATGGCATTTTACCATTTATGCATGCTACATGTTAGAGGCATTTATATTTTTTCTTTTTCTTTTCTTCTCTCTCCAAGATTACTGAAATTTGTGTTTTCGAAACACTACCATGTCAGGAGGTTTTGGAGTTAAAAAAATCATGTTTTTAGCATGAAATGTTGTGTTATGGCAGGTATGTAATGCTATTTAGAGTCAGATTTCTGCCACATTTCAGCTTCTTTGCATTTTGATTAAATAGCTAAAATCTTACATTTTCAGTATCACAGCAATGCCTTTAAGTTGATAATATTGGTAGGTACACAGCCTGCCTTATCATTCCCTCTAATTTGTCTCGCAGGCTGTTATTATTGGGATCGGTTGGCTGATTGAAGTGAAAGTATGTTGCCGATGCAAGCGGTCCAAGAACAAATCAGATGTTCCAAAGCAGTCCAAACCTAATGAGAAAACACCACTTCTTCAAAGTTTGCCATTTAACACCTCGTTTGATGAAAATGACATCCTCAACACCTATCCACCAAGATACGGTTCTGATTCTGTGTAGACACCCAAATTCACAACCAAAGCTTACTCAACACCTATCCACCAAGATACAGTGCTAATTATGTGTAGACACCCAAATTCACAACTAAAGCTTACTCAACACCTATCCACCAAGATACAGTGCTGATTATATGCAGACACCCAAATTCACAACTAAAAACATACTCACATATTGCAGACAGAATATTAAGTAGATCAATCACAGATCATGATACTAAATCCTTGATTTAGTCGGAATCATGTATCAAAATAAACGTACTCAAATTTTGCTGATAACATTTTTATCCTAACTTGCTCTGTTTTTTTTCCTCTTTTTTTTTCTTCAAAAAGTACAAAATATATTGAAATAAAAAAATTGTTGTTTGTTACATTGAAGGACTTAATTCTGATAATTCTTTTATTGGTTTCTTGGGAACTCAAGCTATTCCATGTGGTGTTCTGAACACTATCCAAGTCTTTGGTCAGAATAATAAGATTTTTATAGTGTTGGTTACTTACATTATCAGAACCAGTCAAGGTTTTGGATGGCTATACCTAAAAGTTTTGCATATCTAAGTTAATCGTATTGTTCACAACATTTAGATATATCAATTATCAACTGTCTGAGGCCAAGCATCACTATTTTCATTTTTATTTTATTCTTGGGGTCAGCAAATACCCATTGTATATATGGTACCTCTTGAAGAAAAAGATGTTGAAGTTGCGGAATTTTAACCTGTATGAAATACATGTATTATGTACGAAAATAGACATTATTAATGGTAATTGATGTATGAAATGTATGTATAATGTACGAAGATAAATATTATTAATGGTAATTTATGTATGAAATATACATATAATGTACGAAGATAAAGATTGATGGTAATTGATGCTATCACATGCTGCTTATTCATGTGTCTTTAAGCAAAATTTTGCCAAAAACTGATCTTCCACATCAGTGAATATAAACTGAGTCAATACATTTATGATGCTTTATTCTTCTTGATAGATCTCAGTGTTATTTCAAAGTAACTATCAATACCTTGAAAGATATTTTTATTATCCACACTTGTATGTAACATTGCAAAAACAAAGGCGTTCTGAATCAGCAACACAAAATTCTGATGAGAGTTGTTGTTGTTGTTGTTGTTGTTGTTATTGTAGGGTTTAACGCCATTTTTCAGCACAAGATAGGCTATACATGGCGGCCAGTATAAATGGTGGAGGAAGAACCTGGGAAAACCCTGGCAAGAACCATTGACCCACAAGAATCTGCTCAAAGAAAATATATCCTGAAATGGGCCAAAATTGACCTCCATCTTGGGGCCCAGGGTGGCTGAGTGGTCTAAGGTGGTTTAAGACTTGAAGTCGGGTAAAAAAAATGAGTTCTAAAGGTACATGTTCATCTTTTTTAATTTTAAATTTATTCATTGAATAATTGTTACTAATTATTTTTAAAAAGAATTTAGGATGATGAGAGATGTAAAAAAAATGTGAGAATGGAAGTACCTTTTCTAAGCTTGTGATGTTACTTTATATTTATGGAATTATTTTATAGATCATTTACACCTTTCTGTACAAATATTTCATATTTGTCCAAGAAAAACTTTGTATAAAGTGAACATTGGACATTTTGTGTAATTGTTTGCTTAAGCTAAATATTATATTTACACTCGCTGATTCAACACACAAAATCCTTCCATTTATGTCTTTACACAAGTTGTTGAAAGATACATAAACATTTACATTGTGTGGCTAGACTGAGAAAAACAGGACCAATTTCCTCAAAAAAGGGCCTGAATCATGAATCAGGTGTGAGAAATACATTTCTTGCTGTTGGTTGTTTCATATTTAAGTGTGATTTTATGAAAACAAGAACAAAATATTGTTATTTCACAAGAGGTATATATCATATAGACTATATATATTTGAAATTCTGTGCCTAAAGAAAATGTATGTGTTCTTCCTTTTCTTTTTGTCTGTATATCATATTTATTGTCGCAAGATAATATGACACTCAAAATGGTTGATTGTAACTTGGCTATGGGATGTGTTCAGTGACCCAGTCACCAAACTTTTATAGGGATTGTATAAAATTTGCCACACTAAATGCCTCATAAAATGCTTTCAAAAGCTAAAATTATTTACCAATTTTATTTATTTTCATGTACATATTGTATACGTCTGGAATAATTTAGTCAAATTTAGTTAATTGTTGTACAAGGGACAATACTGTGAATACTTTAAACTTGATTTTAAAACAGAGTTACCTCCCTGTATACACTGATAGCTATGTGTTCATAAAGAGTCTGTCTTCCTTTATTTCACACCAATATGCTACAGTAGAAATATACATTGTGTGTGGTATGCATGCTTTGCACTTTTATGCTTAGTGGAGGTTTCTTTTATTCTTCTGATCTTAGTAAGTTATCCTACCATGAAATGATCAGACAGCATGTCGCTCAAAGTTGTTAACATTTTTCACATAAATGTCTATTTTAACAGATAACTTAAGATTATATTATTTTTCTTTAAAATAGGTTGTGTTTTAATACTGTTATTATTTTGTGGGGCTTTAAAATATGAGGTCATTCTAAATGGCATATTTTCAATTTTATAATTTTTAGAATAGCATCTATTATTGTGTAGGCTGTAGATACACATGTGCCAAAACCACAGAATGCATTGTGTTATAAATAGAACAGCCATTACATAAATGACTCTATGTAAATAGACCTGCCTATGAAGCTTACAGAATATATGCTGAATTCAGGATAACGTTGAACCATTTTACCATTTTTTAAAAAACATATTTGTTATCTGTAGAAAGGTTTAAGAATAAAATCTGATTTTTATTGCTGTATAATTTGTTTTTACTGAAGAATTTTATATATGCTTAGAAACCATGAGAGAACTTTGATTGTCAGGTCAGTGAAGCCATGTGACCAATCAGAGCTGACCTTTCTTAACCTCTAACTCTTAACAGTTGGATGACTACATCTGTATCACTAAATTATCTGAATTTGATAAATTGTCAAAAGTCGTTGTTTTCATCAACATCAGAGCCTATGTCTGACTTATTGAAACCTTTATCATTTTAATTCTAATCCAAACTCAAGAAAGTGCTGAATGAAATCTTCAGCTTCCATTGTGGACAGTGGAGAACCCAACCCAGTTACTTTAAATAGCAGATTGTGATTGTATCTCAAATAGTAACAATGTGATGTAACATAAGGATCATTTACCACAGTGTATATTGTTTCTAATATGGGTTTTCCCTGACGGTGGCACTATGGAAACCATCTCAAAATACACAGTTTACTGCAGGCATCAAAATACACATCTGTGCAGATGTTGCACAGGCATCCAAATGCATCTGTATGCAAATTGGACAGAAGCATCAAAAGTTGCTTCCAGTGGAATGCAGCAGAGGCACCCAAAAACACTTATTCAAGGTAAAGGGTTAGTCAGAAAAGTTTCATTTTTCTTTGATTTCTTATTTGAGAATAATTTTCACAGATGTAATAATATTTTTAATATAGAGTCCCAAATATTCCACTTAAGACAGAAAGAATGAATCATTGATGATATGGAGGGGAGCTATACTCTGAATGATATTTGTCACATTTGAATATTTTAATTGAAGATAATTTATTCATGTTTTGATTACACACATCACTTTGCAGTAATTAAATGGCAGTCAAATTCAGAAAGATGTTCTTTGTTTTTGTTGTCAGAATATGCTCATTATTTAATGGCCTGATTTGTAAAGAAATTTTTGATATGTTAATATGATATATACAACATATATTATTTTGGTTTGGATAAATATATAAATATTTTAGGCAGATACTAGAATTGTATGCTTTGATTTGTGAATTTCATAATTTTATAGCTGTTAGTTTTTATCATTTGTAAGTGACGTGTTGAAATTTATGATGATTTTAGCTGCCAACAGAGGGAGCCACACCAGAATAGGTAGTCTGTATGATGTAACATAGCTTTTACTCTTAATGCCAGAGCTGGATCATGTCAAATCAAGCTGTTAACTGCACAGAACCAGATTTGCCATCGCAAAATGAACTGGCAGACCTGGGTTTATGCAGTTAATTGGGACTAATCAGCAAGATAGATAATATAAATCCTGATCTACAGACACATTGTACTATAGCAGATCGGGGTCTATTTTGTTTGCAGTTGGCACCAAGTATGTACACCGCCCATGCTTGGCAGTTGTCTGGGTTCTTAATAGTGGCTGCTATTTACATGACCACACAATGCTACCTCCTCTGTTTTTGAGTGTACAGTAACAATTTGATAACTCAAAAGACCAAATGATCAAACGCTTCGTATTACTGAAACTGAACCAAATATTTGGACTATGTCATTTGTATTGATTAAATTACGTCTGTACTTGTTACCATGGTTCTAGGACTTGTTGTGTAAATAAATTATAAAATCTATTTGGATTTACTTTCAAAACTTTTCTCTCACTTAGAAGTATAAATTTGCCACAAATCATGTGATCTTAATTTAGAAGGAAAAAACCTTTTAAAAAAAATATTATTGCCAATTTTGTTCTAATAATATACCAAACAAAATGCTTACTATGCACATTAAAGCAAGAATAATCACAAAATAGTCTAAACTGTTTTTATAAACTATCAATTTGTTAAAAAAAAAAAAGTTTGAAAAATGAAATATATTTTTTATGTAGCTATTATTGTTTTAGAATAGTCAGAAAAGTTAATAATTCACTATTTGATTACTGTCTGAATAAACCATTTTTGTTTCACAAATGCGGGACTAAAATCCAATCATGAATATTATGTGAAACCATTATAACTATAAGACCTAAAAGAGCAAATGTTGTACATAATTGAAAATGGTCATAAAACATATTCTAACAAACATGTTAAAACATGTATAGAGCATAGCACTGAGATTTATTCACAACTAGAAAGGAAAATGTAAACATTAATTATAATATATAACGAATGAGTCTTAGCAGCCAGTTCCATGTCATTATTTTAACAATGACAAGCTACTGTCGTGCAGTTTTGTTTGTGCAGATGTTGCATATATTCCTAATATAACTTATTTGATATACATTATTTGTAAAATTTATATTCTTTATGTTGAGAAAATCCCAGAATCTTCCTGGGCATTATAAGAGGGGTCCCTTAATTAAGCCTATCATTTCTATAACCAACTAGTCATTTAGCATGTTTTTATTTTGACTGGTTTTCATCTCTGTTGGTAAGATGATGTATGTACATGTATGTATGTATGTATGTATGTATGGATGCATGCATGCATGCATGTTTACATGCATGCATGTATGTATGTTGTATGTATGTATGTATGTATGTATGTTTGCATGTATGTAAGCATGGATGTATGTATGTATGTTTATACATATATTGCATGTAAGTCAGCAGAGCATCATATACATCTGTCAGTCTGTTGGACATATTTCAGCCAAGTGTTTTGCATGACAATGAAAAATATGAGATACTTTTATTATTTTTGAATCTGGGTGCCACTCTACCTTTCTGTCTATCATAGCTGAGAACTGACTAATTAGATGTTGGCAGTGATTGCATACAAGACATATTTAACTGTACAAGCATTAGACACTTGCTCAACTGACCGTGAACCTCATTAATTTTACAAGCATTAATCACTGGGAGAACTGACCATAGACCTAATTAATTGTACAAGCATTAGTCACTTATACAACTGACATTGGACCTAATTAATTTTACAAGCATGAATCACTTTAATAACTGACTAAAGACCTGATTAACTGGACAAGCATTAGTCACATGGACAACTGACCATAGACCCAACTAACTATGCAAACATTAGTCACATGGACAACTGACCATAGACCTAATTAACTGTTGAAGCATTAGTCACTTGGACAACTAACCATAGACCTAATTAACTGTACAAACATTAGTCACTTGGACAACTGATCATAGACCTAATTAGTTGTACCAGCATTTGTCGTTTGGACAACTGACCATAGACTTAAAATGTATTTTTCGTAGTGATGTTTTAATGGCATTCAATGCTTCTGTACGAGTGCATAATTTACTACTGATAGATAATTTGTATATCTAACATGCCTGAAATGTTCAAGAACTTTATATATATACTTAAGCAATTTTATATCAATCTAACAAGGCTTCTTATGTAATTTGAAGTGTTCATATTTTATCATAACATTTGAGTTTATACATACCATATATACTCACTTACACATCAATTCCAACTGCAAACAACATAGATCATGATCTACTGTCACTGATGCACCAGCAGATCAGGGTCTATGTTGTTTGTTTTACTAATTGCCAATAACAAACTGCAAAGACCCAGGTCTGCCAGCACATTATGTGATGGCCGACCTGGGTCTATGCAGTTTCCAGTTGGACTTTACTTACAAGCAAGTATATATGGTAGATCATGGAATTTTAATGCCGTTATTGAAGACAATTAAGTTTTTGTCATTTCCTGAGTGGTACAGTATAAAGAGGACATAAACCACAATTTCTTTCACGAACAGTGTGTGATTTATTGGCAGAAATGTCAGATGCCATAAGCCTGGTTTTAACATCACAAGCAAGTTGATTGCAGATTATTTACTTACATAATATCAGACATATGTTAGCAAATCAACATAAGGGGCAGGGGCCAGTTTTTATGTACAAATTTAATGACGCAATCAGTGACCTAGTTTAAAAAATCATAAAAAATCAAATACAAGTGGGGTCAAAAAGATCCTTATTTTTAGATACCTATATTAAAACAACTTGACCAGAGAAGTCAATGGCAGTTCATAGCAGAAGAAGTTTATGCACCTCAACCCCAAATTTATACCTGCAATTTTCATGTCCGAAGGTCATTTTTTACTCCATGTGATGCTCACAGTGCAAACACAAACCCTTTTCCTAGATGACAGTTCTGCAAAACAGTGTGTACTAAACAGGCTGATACAGTTGAAAATAGTTGTCATCCAAGCCGTTTTTGAGATATTCTACTTGCCCCAAACCCATGTGTTTATCGCTATGGGAGGCTAGCTCTTCTTCATAGCCGACTATTGGTATTTCACTATCAACATACTGCAGAGTAACTATGGAAGGTGTACATGCCTGACATCAATTTCAAGAACAACACAAGCCTGAAACACCTAGTTCACAAATATATCCCTATCTTTAATTAGTAAACAATAATAGCTGAAAAAGTCACACCATAGCCTTAAGTTAAGAAATTTGCCACGGGCCAATTTACGAAACTGGACCCTGCCACCTAATCTCATTTGATTTGCACAACAAGGTGCTGTATTACAATTAACTTTGAAAAGTTTTGGTCATTGTAAAGACATCTAATTAGCTCATTGCTGACACAAGCTGTAATCTGTGATAGTGTGTGTGGCAGGCTTTGTTTTACTTCATGCAGGACCCTAGGCAATTTCCAGAAAGTCAGATGACTTTGTAACTGGGATATGGCAGCTAATGGTACCTGACCCTGTTTTGAGTAAGTTTCATTTTTATGGGGTTCATTTTAAATTACAAATGAAAAATTTTGGGGCTGAAAATTTGTTTTGGTTCATGGAGTAGAGGGGTTCAGTTTAGTGAATAAATTTTTTTTTGTTTAAATTAAAGGAGGAGAAATTCAGGACTAGAAATATATTTCAGTTTCAAAAGTATTTAAGTTTTGTGAGTTTTCAGCCTTGAGCAGATGGGACATTCTGTTCAAATTGAGGAAAAGATTTTATTTGAAAGTGCAGTATATCTGCAACATGCATTAGTGGTGTATATACACATTGTGTCTGTTTTAGAAAGGAACCACTGGAATTTTTGTGTGTTTAGGAAATATTGTGCTCACTGAGGACAAGATGTTATTTTGAAGTGCAATTTATCCACAAGATGAAAGTCTTTACAGCTAATAAATTTACACAAATGTGTTAAAATAATTTACCACAATATGTAAATCAATGCAGTTAAGTTTTCTAATTAATGAGTAACTTGTTGATGATTCATTTTAAAGTTGTATATTTTAGACATGTATATATCCCTAACTTTTGAATTCTAGATACTGGTGATTAGAGAATGTTACTTTTTTAGTTAACTCAAAAGTATATTAAATGGCATGAATCATATGAATGTTTGTTTTCTTCTTATTTCATTTAATATTTACAAGCACTTAATTTTTCTCTCTGTGCAACAGATTTGTATTTATGCTCAATTGAGAAACTGGATATTATTAACATGATTATTATAACTTCTCAGTTGTTTATAAAGTTGTCTCTAGACGCATTTAAAACATGGAGGGACTGACCAGCGTAGTTAGTGGGGACAAAATCCTTTTCAGCCTAGCCCCCCCCTTTCCTGACTGAAGATAATAGGTTGTTTTTTTAAACAAATTAAGGTCAATGCATGAATTCACAAAATTCATATTTATATCATAACACAAGTGTACATTTTCATTATCATTCTGTCTTTTCTGTCATTGCTCTTCAACATATCTCAACATAAAACTTCAATTAAGCATGTACAATTTTTAAAGCATGACAAATCTATTTTCCCCAACACCAGAAAAAGTTCAAATTCAGCTTGTTTATACTTAACTTTAACTTAACTGCACTTCCCCATGGGCAGAAGAGTGGTCATGTTCAGTTTATAATGTAGGATGTTCTGCAAATTTTATACTCTGAGATCTCACCACATTTATATGTGCTACATATATTGTTTGTTTCTGTGACATAAATGCCTGCAGTTACTTCTTCAGATATGTAACCTGATCATCATACTGTAAGTGAACTACTTCTCTCTTGCAAATCCAGTCCTCCCAGGCAAAAACATTTTAGCAAAATACCTAAGTTATCAGCCCACTTGGGTAGCAGTTAGAGTGATCTACCCCTGATACCAGGATTTGTGTCAGATCCCACTAATACTTCATTTAGTACTTCCAACTGTGCTGAGTACAGTATTCTGAAAGGTTTAATCTAAAGCAACATGAATCAGCCCACTTAGAGAGCAGTTAGAGTGATCTCCCCTAGTTACCAGGATTGGAGTCAAATCCCTCTAATACTTCATTTAGTACTTCCAACTGTGCCAAGTACCATGTTCTCTACAGACACAGAGGTATCACAAACTATATACAAGTATTCTGGAAGTTTCTAACTTAAAAGCAAGATGGAGGAGTGTTGTCTTTGAAGGAAAGTACATGTGTACTCCATCTATAATTTCCAACAGTACTTTTCTTTCTTCAGCCACAAAGTTTCGTCATTTTAGTCTTATCACTTTGCCATCCTCACACACTTAGAAGCCTGTGGTATGTTCCTGCATGGGTCACTAGTGCATAACATTGAAATAGCTGTATTTAAATGTGTGCAAGTTTGGTATATGATATAGAAAACTCATAATATTGCTGTATAATTACTAATATGGTCAGATGTAAGTTTCTTATGCTAATTTTGCGTCAGCATTCATTTCAAAGTTATACTGTATATGCATTTTACTGATTTTGGCCTTTCTTACATTATCTCACAAATTGATATATTAGTATCAACCTATAAGTATTAATAGTGATACTTAAGTGCATTTTTATGTGCAGGTATTGTGTGTGCTGTAGAAACGCGGTTATATTGCTCTGTAGATTTGCTGTGGTCAGATATGTACAGGTAAGTTTTGTCTTGGTGTCCACTTACAGGTAGTATCTACTACAAGCAAAGCTTCAGTAATTTTACCGTTATAGGCAGTCAATTGGCATTTCCTACAGGTAACTTTATAAGAACTAATATTTTAGCATATTTTTAGTGGCAGTCCAATATTCTATCTGTATTGGCTGCCATGTGCACCATTTTTTAGGCGTTTGGCATAGTGTGTAGGTCCTAAAGATCATGGAGCAGGATGCACGCTGGCCTGCATCTATATTTATTGTCTGCACAGTTTTGCCTTACAGGCTTAGACTATGGACAAGACCAAGGATAAGTTGGTAACATTGGAAACATGGGACTGAGAAATGTGTAGCTTGCTCTGGTTGTTGATCTACCCGTATATGTCAGACTTGCACATCATGGACTGAAGTCAATAGGCTGCAGTACTAGGGGTATTGAAGGGTAAGGTGCAGAAGCATGCATTGAGGGCTGAAGACATTGTCAGTATACATGTTTGTGCTGACATCATGGAAGGGAATGACTTGCTTTTGAATGGGTATTGCACTCTACACGATTTATCAACCATGCAGCAATCCAAGCTATCATAGTCAGTGACAGCTCCAACTTCTCCCTCTCCACTGCGTCATAATAACCTTTCTTGGCAGAACCAGTAGGCCGTTTACCATATGGGCTCGACACCCAATCACCTTTATCAAAACAAACCACCTCATTTACTGTCTCACACATCAGATGTATGGACCAGCTATGCAGATTAAATATCGAATGGTCCATCCCAGCATAATGAAGTGCCAACTACAATGGCCCTTTTCTGAAACAACTGGACTCTGCCAGATGGCTCTGATTGCAATGTGTCACTGCCACAGCTGATCATCCATTGTCAGCCACAAGACAAATAATCTTTGTCGAGTTTGCAGAATCCATATCACACAGGCGCTCTTGTGGATCAGTCTAACCTGCATAGTGCCAGAAGACACTCAATGCAAATGATACCCAGCTTAGTGCCTCAGTACCCAGGTGAGGTTGCTCCACTTTGTTTCAAGCCTTTGCCACTCAAAGGGAACCTTTACATAGCGACCACTGAAAGTCATCGTATCTCACCACCACAGTCAGTTGTACATTGTATGGCGAAATGGAAGGCCTTTATCACCTACATTGGAGTGAGATCAAATCTAAAGCAAGCCTATTCAGATATTATCTCACACATCAGCTGTATGGGCCTGTTTTGTGGATCAAACATCCCCCAACTGATCTCAACACAAATAATGGCACAATGTCATGCAAGATAAAATGACACAATTCCATTAAAACTGGACTCTGCCATACATTTCAGGTCACAATAGGTGACTACCACAGTCAGTCTTATCATTTAAACCCTAAGACGGTATATCTTTGTTCAGTTTGCCTACTCCAGCACATGGCACTTTCATGGATCAGCCATGGATCATTCAATGCATCTGGTGATCAGTGTATTGTCTCAGAGTACACAGGATATAGATTCACTATGTTATCATGCCTTTGCCACTCAAAGGGAACACTTGCTTAGTGATCAAATCCAAATGAGACCATTCATCGAGCATGGTGGACTGCCCCATTTAAACAGTCTCCTCCAGTTGCATCTCAGATTGCACAAAAGTGACAGCATTACCCTGTTCACATAGAGGCAATGAAGTATAATTACAAGCTTAATTGTCGGTACTAGATCTGACTGATAAGAGAAGACTCTGCTTTCCAAGTGTCAATCACGGAAGTCTTTAGCTTGATGCCACCAGAGCCACAGTTTTCTCCTCCTTCACCATCAACATTGTGGTCCAGAGTTGCGGCATCTGTTGACACGCTAATTAACAAAGACCAACCAGCACTCAGTGAACAAATAGCAGGCATGGCAATGGTGAAGCCCTCATTAGTAATCAGACCAGATGCTATCTTGCACAGTGCAATAGGGGCCGGTTTTGTAGAGTACATATCTTATAACCTATTCAAGCATAAGGAAATTGACATGGTTATGGATGATAGAATGACCCTGTTCCATCACTCTCTGACTTTGCCCTCTGAATCTGACCACACGAGGTCTATAACGAATCCAATTATATTTATTCCTACATACGTTGATCAACATCGCGTATGCTATCGCAACATTAATGCACTGGCACTGTTAAGTCTTGGTCTACCCATTGTGGCACAGTGCACACAGTTCACTCCAGGGCCATTTGCACCACAGTGTCTATTTAATATGGGTCTTCTCAGAAAAAAAAAAAAACGGTCCTGTAGATTCAATACCAAACCCAATCATGCTTGCAAATATGCCTGAGGGGACTGTTTATGTTGATATCATATGACCTATTCCCTTCCCGCATCTGCACACAGACCCCCACTAGGGAAAGACGTCCAGTTTTTGGAGACATACTATATAGTAATATGACAGTTCCATGTCACTCTATGGCCAGTTAGTGCCTTTGTGCCCATTTGCATTTACGGACCCAGGGCTGCCGATATATCGATACTTGCATGAATCATTTCAGCTCGACAATTCCTCCTTAACAGAGTCTGTCTCCTGGAGGAACGTGCCTTGAATTCACATCAACGAGGCTTTCAATTCTTACAAAGATCCATCTCTCAGCCCAAGAATCCTTCGCTTATGGGGTTTATACAGTGCGACAGCGGACATCATTTTCTATTTATGAATCCATTACAATGATTCTGTTGTTTCAGTTAGGCTGGAACTTTCATCCTTGGAGCAAACAACGCATATGAAGTCGCATCTCAGGATATGAAAGAACCTCACTTGGCTTACGTCTGATGGTCTCTAGCAGGTACAACCTTCGCGTTTACGATTTGTACGGACACGAGCAGAACATGCTGTTGATGGCGTGTACATCTTCCACTTGTCTATGTGGACAGTGGCTCACTCAGGATCGTCCATTGCATATCAATATCCTAGATATGAAAGCCATACGGAAACATTCTAATGGAGGCATGAGAATCTAAATGGTAAGGGCATTCTTATTCTGTGGTGAATTAACTCTGAAGGCAGGGTAGTGGTGGTGGTGGAGGTGGACGATGTCCTAAATCTTCTTCGTTGGGCAGATGTGTTCAATGACAATCTATTGACATGTTCGTCACATTCCATGCCGATTACAGGTATTAGTGGACTCGATGTCCCAGAAAAATCAACTAATACAAGCAGAATGGTCGCTTCATCCTTCGGTTTTCACTCGCATAGGTACCCTCTTGGATCAACATTTCCGTGATTTATTGGCAAAAAAGGTGATGCAAGACACCCAACCTTTATCTCACCAGCCCTGGATCCGAAGCATGGGCAGACGACGCTATTTCCATACATTGAAATGGCTTGGATGCATACGCTCACCATCCAACACACCTGTTTCTGAACGTAATACAGAAAGCAAGATAATTGGAGTATCACCACATCTGATTTATTCCACTCAAGTAGGAAAGATCATAGATCAACGATCACATAACTCTATCATCGGAAAATCGCCAGAAAACAGATATTTCCTCATTTGCTCTTGCGACCACGACGGCTGGTGTTCCTTCCTAATCCAGAGGTGTTGAACATATCGTATTAAACAAACCCTTTTGAACAAACAGTTCTCTGGGGCCCCGAGTGGCCGAGTGGTCTAAAGTACTTACGTTACGGATCAATGCCATCTCACCTCTGTCTGCGTGAGTTCGAGTCTCAGGCTCGGCTAACATGGGTACGTGAGAAAGCCTGCCAGTAACTTCTCGTGGGTCGGTGGTTCTTCCCGGGGTTTTCCAGGGTTCTTCCTCCACCAACTATACTGGCCGCCATGTAGCCTATCTTGTGCTGAAAAATGGTGTTAAACCCTACAACAACAACAAACAGTTCTCTCATTAAGCGGAAAAGAGAATCGCCCAAGCGAGACGGCCCTTTACTTTGAAATGGAGAATTTTGCACAATTGCTTGAACGCGAGCAAATTACACTGCTGCACACATGAATAACTCAAATAGCTAACTTTCTACTTTGGCTCTTGGACGAGAAACAGTTCGCGCCACTCACGATTAAAGGCTACCGTTCCACGATATCAGACGCTCTGCGTCGTCATGAAAGAGAGGATGTTGGACAAAGCAAAGAACTCTTTGATCTGCTGTCAGATTTCGAATTTATGTGTCCAAAAGCTTTGGTTCTGTGCCCATATTTGAATCTAATATAGGTGTTAGCATGGCCGAATAAGACAGCATTTGAACTGCTCTCGAGGGGTTCATTGGTTCACCGATCATGTAAGTTCTGCTTCCTAATCGTACTAGCGATGTTAAGCAGAAACAGCTAAATATATGCTCTACTAGTTGACCCGAAACTGCAGTTGCAACAAGATGGATCAGTATCACTAATGACGGTCCCTGCTTTTATTACCAAGAACAGACTCCCGTTTATGAGGAATCAGACCTTTGTAGAGACAATCACTGTCTCACATGCCTTAGGTGACCGAGATGGGCTCTCCGGGGTTAGGGGATGTAACTCCCTACACGTTTTGTATTTTCTCCTAAAGGTATAATGATCGGGTAACGTATTTGAACTAGAAACCATTATTTTATAGTAAAATATATTTCTTCAATAATACTTACCCGATCAAAATACACATACACCATCCCAACCTCCCCACAGTTACATCCCTATAGAAAGTTTGCCGTCGGCTCCAGCAGTAACTGAAGTATTCATGGGATTTAGCGTCAATCCATGTATCAAGGGAACAAGGGAAATCACTCTAACTGCCATCTAGGTTGGTAGATAACGCTTAACTTTTTAGCTGAAATCTTTATTCTGGAGGACTGGATTTGCGAGATAATAGTAGTTATCCTAAGGTATTATGATTGGGGAAGTATTATTTAAGAAACATATTTTACTCTAAAACGACTGGTTTCATTGGTTAAAATACACTATCATAGTGTTGCTTCTATCTTATGGTAAGTGTAAAGGTCTGTCTCACATACTTACAGACATGAAAATGTCAATATCTACTATCTGAAGGAGGTTTTGCATACTAATAATAAATATCAATATTTTAACTGATCACTTTCATTTAATATTTTTAAGCATACAAGATTCGCCAACTTTGAGGTCCTAACCTTGCTATATGCAGCTTGTGATTAAGCACCAAAATGTGCCAACCTCTTTCTCTCTCTCTCTCTCTCTCTCTCTCTCTCTCTCTCTCTCTCTCTCTCTATATATATATATATATATAACTAACTTGCTAGTCCAAGGGTGACTAGGTGTTAATTGTTAATAATATAACTCTTTCAATTTCTTAGACTTAATACGTTTGGAAATAAAAAAATCAACTGTTGCTGATGATTAGCCAACGTAATCTCTTTTAAAAAGTGTGGTTAATGTACCAAAACTGTTGCACCCACACGCTTTGTTTATCATCTGTTGTTTATGCGATAATTACAGAAGACTGGTAATACTTACTGTTCAGCAAATAATTAAATGGATAAAAATGCATTCTCTCGAATCATACAGTCGCAAATATAAAACCTTTCATTATGTTTAATGTCGCTGAAGAGACGAATCTGCTACCATATCTAGGCAAACAGAAATTAAATTTGATAATGTTTCCATCAACAAATCCTATGAATCTGTTACAAAAAAAGTAGCCGGTGTGATTAAAGAAAATTCCAATTGTCATGGATTAAAGAGTACAACTGGCTCAGAAAATGATCTAATATTTTTGCATGTCCAAAATATCCCATATCTGCTAAAACTAAAAACAGGGCAGCAAAATTCATTTTCCATAGGAACTGACAACCATAGGAAAGACCCTATCAGCACGCCTGGACTGTCTTGCATGAGAAAATGAGATGGAGAATATTCCAGTTAAATATTTGATGGCCGCACCTACCCAGCAGTTTGCAGCAACTCATCTGGGAAAAGCATTAGGCTTGCTTCAGAAGAGTGAACTTGTGCACGCCAACATCGTGGAAAAGCATGGAAATATTATTAAAATTAAGTGAAGATAGTCTTATTCGCGGTTATGTTTTATTTTTCAGTTCAAGGTCTCTTACCAAAATATCTCTCTTATAACTTGTATTACTAGAATACGGTTTTGATGTGCAAATAAATGTAATAAGAAAACAAAAGTTCTTTACTTCTGAAAATAAAATAACGCTATTTCAAGGAAATATCCCTTTTTTTTAGCTTCATTTTTTAATTTTCCTAGTGATATTATGTTGACATATTTTGGGGCAAGCTCAGATCTCCCAATGGTAAGTTCAATTTTCCAGTCAGCTTGCCCTGCCCTGAGTATCTTGTTTCACCGTGTATAACTCACTCCCAACTGCACGCAGCCTAAACCCATCACTACGGTTGGCATGAAGTTAACTTGAAGCAAACAGGATCGTTTCCATGCTTATGTCTGTTGTTCGAAATTCATTTTGAAACCATTTGAGGCTGACAATAGTCTCAAACGGTTTGTATCATTAGGAGTAACTTTTATGAAATGTTTAACACAGACCTTTTACAGGCAACTGGTATGTCACCTTATTGAAACAAGTGTGTAACTCTAGGGTAGATTTTGCTTTTAAATGACATAGCTCCTTAGGTTGCTATCAGAATCGCTTATTGTTATGTAGCTTGCAATATTAACAGACAATTTTCTTTCCATATCAACCACTCCGGTGGCCTAGCGGTTAGAGCGTCCTCCTCGGATGCCGGAGGTCGCGGGTTCGAACCCCGGCCAAGTCATACCAAAAGACTTATAAAAATAGTACTAGCAGCTGCTTCGCTTGGCGCTCAGCATTAAGAGGTTAGTGATAGGACCGGTCGGCCTGGTTTCGGGATAATGTGACTGGCTGGGACATCATGCTACATGTCTGCGGCATGATGCCCTAGTGCTAGACATCACTATAAATTGCCACACTGCATGACTGACAGATTTTTAAGGCTACGTTAGAAATTGTAAACACACACACACACACACACACACACACACACACACACACATTTTCCATATCAATAAGCCCATGTGTCAAATTTTTACCTTGATGTGAACATTTTGTGAGTTTGTGTTGCAAGTGTTGATACCATAGCCAGCCTCTTAGTAAACGTGTTCTACGATTGTCCATTCTGATAATGGTCAGAACTCTTGTCGAAGGAGCAAATTGAACCAAAGTTTCGTTTGATATGGTCCCCATTTCTCTATTCAGGTATATGTTAATTGAGCCTTCAGAATTCTATCGTTTGTTTCACCTGCTCGTGGTTTCAATTTTGTTGGCTTTACTCTATAATACAGTACTAAAAGTCGGAATAAAACGAACGTTCTTTTACGTATCATGAATTTGAGATGGCAGTTGATATTTCAATGCCTCACCGATTTATGGATGTGGAAGTTTCACGATTGCTCAAGAAACCAAGGAATGATATGTATTGCCGTCCTTTTTGCTTAATACAGACAGATGTTTATCGCTTTCTACGGTCATATAGAGGGAAAGGGTGCACGGATATGCAAAAGTGGAGTTTCTTGATTTTGCAGTCCAAATATGACATCTGTCCTTCCAAGGGTTTGGGACCTTTCATCATACTGAAAAACCTTAGCCGAAAACTTAGATTTTCAACAGATCTTACGATCTTACGCACGAGGATCTGGTAGGGTGGAAGGGGCAGTGGTGCCTGGCAATGAACTCTAGGTCTCGCCTTTACTAAAGCTGGAGAGACAAAATACAAAGGAAACAGCCCATACTTTATTACAGTTAACCATGTTCAGTAGGGTGAACATGTTAATTTGTTGCCTTTAAGCACGTTCCGAAAAATTACTTGAACTGCAGCTTTCTTTGTAGTATATACTAAATTTTTTATTCCACAATCGCTTTATTTTGGAAAATGAAAGTAACTTGGCCGTATATAACTATGCACATATATCTTTTGATAATTCTTACAGAGAATGAACATTTGGCCATAATTAACAAATATATTGCCCTTCGATTATCCATTATACCTATATAAACAGATTTCAGTGTTTCGTCAAAACAATATATAGATCAACAAAGGCCCACGTGGCCTGGTCTTCTTATGTTGTTAATATCTCGTATAACCTATACTATATGTAGTATCTTGGAGTAATGCAAATTTTAAAACTTTCTCCAAACTTTTACAACAAAGATTAATGTTAAACGGAAGCTCAAATTATCCACGGTTCCAAATTATTCGCCAAAGACATATGAAAACCTGGTTTGAATGCGATAATTTATTGGTATAAATATTTAACTATGTTTAAGCACGGATCTCTAGACTTTTGTTATAAATTTCGAGCATAAGCTGATAATGGAATAGGCTGTATTGAGAAAGGATGCATGAAGGCCAAATTAGATTTTTGACTACCTTGTGTGGTGCTGTAACAGATGGATCATATCAGTCAATTTCTTTAGGAGACATTATGTGTCTCGGCAAATATCACTGCCAGTGAACGATCAGGAAAGACACGCGAGGAAAATAAAGTAAATGCCTCTCGTTACACTGATCAATTTTCCCAAGAAATTAAAAAAGATTCAAATTTCCAACTCTTCAAAATGGCCTGTAAGGATCCAGATGATAAATGCATGATTCTTGTTAAAGCTGTTTCAATGATTCACAACAAAATACATAAAGAAAAATAGTATAGCTGCTGAAGAAACTCACTAAATGCACCCAACGACAGACGCCGTAAGATAATAGGAACACTTGTACCTGACAAGATTGAAAAGTATGACGTCATCTAGGGTCACGTGGTAAGTTATCGTCTGCACTCAGATCAAAAGATACTGCCAGTATTCAATAGTTGTCTCACTGCTTAACAAAGTTCGAAGAAATATTTATAGTATTAATAAAGTGTCTATTACAATATTTGACAGTGATATCAAACGAAAGAAAAAAAATATGTAATGACTGCTTAAAATCCGTTGTATAAAAGAGCGAGAGCGATCCAAATCAAGCTAGAATTGTACTGGCGGGAAGATATCGAAGTGGGCTGGCTTAAAAACTAAACGTTCTGGTAAGCAGTTTTATGCATTCTAGTATCATTTTTCATATTTTGAGAAATTCCGTTTTGATGGCGGCGGTGTGGGTGGGTTGATGAAAAAGAAATGACGAAACAATAGTTTGAAGAACATAATCTTTCGTTAGCTTGAATGAATTTCAAACTGGACGTTCAAAGAAATGTAGCTATATGTTTCATTTAGCTCTAAAATCTATCAATAAAATAAGGAAAATATGCTTACATAAGCTGGTGGGAATTCTGGAAGAAAATGAAAACTCATATACAAAGAGAAAAGCAAATAAATCAAATTATCCGAAATTCAAAGTTGAACCCACTCTATTATGAGTTTGTTTCACAGATTTATGGAATCGCTTTGTAGATAATGTATTACTTGTATCACTCGTGCTGAATTAAGCCACTCAGCATCATTCATGGCTATACCTGTAACTAATTCGACGAAGACTAGATTATTTTACAATTATTCTACTTAAAACATATTTTGTCCTAAAAGACATTGTCTGAGGGACTTATGTGTATGTAGCAGTTGAAATGTCTGTTTCTAGCGAAACATCAGCACTCAAATTTTAAACATTTTCATTCGAGGCAAGCCAATATATTAATCTCACTTTATTTAGCAAGATATTGACGATTAGTTGAGTGTTAAGCACATATGTGCCTATCATCGCAAAGGATCAAGGGTTGTCTCTTAGCCGACCGGTGCTTCCTGTCCGATAGACTG
This sequence comes from Megalonaias nervosa, assembly GCA_016617855.1. NCBI lineage: Eukaryota > Metazoa > Mollusca > Bivalvia > Unionida > Unionidae > Megalonaias > Megalonaias nervosa. Next base: position 56,397 of record JAECUM010001512.1, read on the forward strand.
ACATAATTCCATGTGCGGCTGTCCAGACTGATGCATAATTTTTCTCTAATGGTTAATAGTTATCTTTACATATTCTAGGCTCTTTCGGTGGACATCAAGAATTTAATTTTGTCCCCAGTATTTATACACTTTAACTGCAAATTTAGTCAAGACTAATGTCACCAAATTTACAAACTTCTCAGGTACGATACCTCTTACCTCCCCCGCCCCCTTTCGCATAACAAATATATCTGCAACCCCTAGCTATCCTGAAACTTGGGAAAAACACAAAACAGTGAGCGGAATTTCATCGTGTTACCTTGTTTTGACCAAGTGTTGCGATGCTGATGTCGCTTTCACAATAGCGCATTCAATTTTTAATTGCTATACAAAAGCATAGAATTGAAAGATTATGTAACAATCAGTTTATAATGCTATCTCTATTCTCTTGAAATCAAAGGATCTCAATTTAAATTCTAATTTTTAACTAAATTTTCTAGCGAGAAGTTATTTTTAAACAGTAATGTGACACTCGTTAGGTCTTTATTCGCATATAGATTCGATTACTTCCTAACAATAACGCCCTAAATGGAAAAATACTGAATATATGAAAAGCTTATATTTCAATGCTTGTTTCATGTGGCTAGATACATTCCACATTTTCTAATAGACATGTAAGATGTATACCTATTATCACTGGAATTTCGTACAATTCTGAGTTGAGCTGATTTTAAGAATTGTAAAGACCAGAAGAACATGAAAAGACATTAATTCAATCTTTTCTCTCTTTTTTTGTGGAGGGTTTCGAGTGCTTCTGGTCGTATAAATTGTGTCAATAGAATTCACAAACTATATGTAAGGACGTATTGCAATTAGTTCATAATATTGATATTTCATCATTCATTCTCCTAATAATTCTTAATCATGGTCCACACTTTAGGTTAGACTGGTTTAACAATGTTTTAAAGAAAAGTAATGACACAAAGCATTTTGCTATGGCAACGGATGATGATGATGATGATGATGATGATGATGATGATGATGATGACGACGACGACGATGATGTTGATAAATATAATAAACTGAAAGATAAAATGGCACATGTCTATTATCATCACCAAAACTACTGACGTCACATGGAATTAATTGCAACAAGGGCACAATCGTCCTCTGGTCTTTTTAAAATCTCTTTATAACTTTTACTGAAAATATCATATTGTGCTTTTCTGAAAAGACTGAAAAATATAAAAAAGCAACTGGTATAAGTTGATATATTCACACACAAGGATAGAACTTCAAGGGATAACTAACCTTGTTTGCACACAATCGCATTTTAGTAGGACGATTTTTGACCATATATGAAACCTCCGAGTCCTTATTTGCATATGGATGGCCGGTCCAGTCCACTTTATAATTAACTGTGTGGACCTGTGTATAGAAAAGAATAGGTCGTACATGGTATGGCATTGCCTATCTAACAGTTGACCAACACAACTCATTTGAAAACCATTTTAAAAACGGAAACTATTTCCAAGTTGTGAACAAAGACTCAGTGAACTTCAGAAAAAAAAAGTTCGAAATACAGATAAATGTTGAAGAATGTCGTCCGTAATTTTGATCGTGAAGGATAAATTCCAAAACCATGTTTGAATACCTGAATACTGGAATTCATTGCGTAAATAGTATGAGGTTGTGTACTTAAAAGTCAAGTTAACATACACACACCCGTTGTAATACCAAGTAAACATGGAAAATATCCCCACGTTGATAACAACGAGCCACGGAACTTGTCATGTTATTGTCTATAACGAGAAAATATAATCCCAAGAGAAACAAAATGTGACAGCTTCGATTGAAGCCCTTAATAACTTCGTAATATAGTGACGTGGGCTACAGTTTAGGGAAATCGTACACCTCTCCATTAAGTAATTATTTGTATAACTTTCCATGTTAAATTGTTTGGTTGAGTGGCGACATTAGAGCCTAGATTGTTTTGGCTTGTTAAAATTTTCTGTATAATATATATTCCGAAACTGGATTGTAAGAATGCTGTCACGTGACTGCATTTGTTGAAGTATATTTTCGCTCAGCGTTTGGTTTCCAGAAACGTCAGAACGATTTTAGAAGGTGGGACGGCTTTTTTGGAAGCGTGGTGAATTTCTTCAAATTAGCGTGGCGGCCAATAACAAGCAAATTCATTATTTCTGGAGAACAACAGCTACCCAAATACTGCAGTAACAAAGCAATGTCCTTGGAATGTTCCGCATTTCCAGCTAATACGGTAGTGTGTCTACGTGATTTTGTTATCTTGATTTGTTTGTAATTTTGAAATGTTAATCCTTTGTCCTTGTACAACAGATATTAACTGATGTACATCATACGAGTCTGTAAAAATTGTTGACAAATATTGTACCTTTTTTCCCCACGCGCCAAACGTTTATATGTAAATTTCTTTATCTCAGACAGGTATTTGCTGGTATCACGAGGTCAGATACATTCCAGTGAGTCTTGGTTTGACAGTCGACACCCGGGCAAATATATAAGGGTCTCCGGCCAGAGGAAGGGCATATTAATCACGTTAACCTCGTAGGAATTAAGAAAATAAACAGAATGGATAGAGGGATACTTGTGTTTCTGTCAAGCGTCTGCGCCCTTACCTTCGGCCAGCAAAGAGGATTGAGTATGTATGGTTTTCTTTTCTTCAAATACAAAATGACATCAGCTGTCTGTTATTTAAAAACCTAAGTTTAACTTTTTAAAAATCTAACCTTTGTTTGGCAATTTAATTACGTATCTGTCTTTAACGGCACTATCTCTTTATCGTAGTTTGCCATTAGTTATATTTTAAAGTGAAGGTCTACACCAAATCCCATTTTCATGCCTCGTAAATTTAGACTCAAGAGTTTTTTTGTTTTTTTGTTTGAAAAAGAAGGCGCTTTTCAGTCTGTTCAAATATTAGAATGATAAGTCTTGTGCCTAATATGATGCCTATTTGATATTGCCAGATAGATATGCCTTTTCAGTCATACGCAACGTTTGAAAAGAATTAGGCAAAGTACTATGCAAATTTACGTTACCATTCTCCCATTTATAATACGTAATCAAGATATTGTCATTGCGTCCCAATCCATTTTGTGAAAGTACTGCAACACTATATCAAGGGCTATTCCTATTAAAATTAAACGGACATTTTCATATCAATGCTGCAACGGATCTTTCTAAATATATTCTACGTAGCAAAGAAAGTGAAGTTATGTTTCTCAATCGTCCATTACTAAACGAAGCATCTTCTTACTGGTGAAATATATATTTCGAATCATTTATATAACTGAGGTACAAAAGTAGCTTTTAGATTTATAGACACAAATGTTTCAATATTTTTGCTAAGTCAAAAACGGTGGTAACTTAAATTTGGATCAAAACATAGAGTTACCGTAAGGGCGAATGAGTCCTACCTTTTAACCACTGTCTCACAGTTGTTTCGAAGAACACAGATCACACAAAATTGACTTCAGTGCTTTCATTTAGCTCATGTTATCGTGGTCTGTCAAAACTTATGTCACATTATGGCACATATACTATATTTGTTGCCTGACTGAGCACATGTGGGACTAGATTTCTAGTCCAGATGTGGGACTTAAATAATAGTCTCTGTTGACGAATGTTATTTGAAAAGTTCTGAATATTTTGCCATAACGTTTTTGTTTTCTTTGAATATGTCAATAAATTTTTTATGCCGATTGATAGGCAAAGTATTGCTCTATAAATAATCTGCAGCCGCACCTGCAACACGCATGATACTTGCAGATGTATGCGTGTGACGTAACATAGGTAAATGAGAGTTGACGTAACGGCGTCGGAAAATGAGAGTAATTCTGTTATTGTTTAGAGAATATATTGTTAATTCTGGGCGCTCTTAGGGTATTCAAAAATCGACTTGGATAAAGTGTACGGATATAATTCCTTGTTACAATTTTGAGATGATTGCATTATTTAAAGATGGTCGCGAATTTATGGACGATGACGCACGTTTAGGAAGGACATTGTCTGAGATTGGTGACGGATAGTGGCTGTTATGAAGTAAGCAATTGATGAAGATGCTCAATACACAGCGAAAAATATTTCTTTTATCACGGGCATTAATGTGTCAGCTGTTTTTAATATATTTAAGAATTATTTGAAACTCAGAAAGGTGTGTGTAAGATGGATCCAACATTTGTTGACGATTGATCAAAAACAGGCTTGGGTTGAATCGCTTAAGAAGCTACTTGCCAAATCTGAAACTTTTCAATGAGATTGTCACATGTGATGATAAACTTTACAAGTTCCATTGTTTTTTTTCTTTTTTCTTTTTTTCTTTTCTTTTTTTTGTAAACCGATCACGTTTATTTATGCATTCGGGATTGCTAACTACAAGCAAGATTTACTTACCTCCGAAATTGAAGAGCTTTACAACGTGAAAAACTTTCCAGCCCCCGAAAATGAAGATTCGTCAACGGAAGTGCTCCAATAAGCATCGGACATTTTACGCTTTGCAAAAACACATATTAACACAAATTTTTAAAAGAACTGTGCTTAGTTTAAAATTACTCCCAAGAGATGTATTAGATTTACTTCAGTAATTCGTAACAATTAAAAAAGCAATGACCTCAGAGTTGATAGGAATAATATACAAAATTGGATAGTAGATCACCAAATAGCACAATCGCTTATTTAGCGACATTGGTGCAAAATGAGGTGATGAAACTCGAGAGAAAATAATACAGTTTGAATAGAGCAAACGAGCAGGGACCACAAATTACCTAACGTAGTTGGACTGTCAAGAGGCGTATTTCTTTTTCAAAGCAAAAGGCTTGCTCGTCCAGGTACCTGTACCTGACACTGCTAGTATCATCGGACATTTCTGTGCCTCCAAAGTGTTGAGAAAAGTTGTGGAATGCTACCGAACCACCCGTTTACGCACCTCTACCCGAGGTTTCCATTTCCTCCATGACGGCGCATTGGCGCATAATCGCGACAGACTTCGTGAAGGAGCAAAGCTTGAAAACTTTGCCACACCTCCCTTACAGCCAGGTAATTTTTGTCTGAATCCCGTCATTAAAGATTCACTGAGAGGCAGACTATTGAAAGCATCCATGCGGTTGGAAGAACAATTTTTCAGTGTAAACAACATACCAAAAAGTGAACACATAATGGCATTTAATAACTGAAGTGTACAGAGAATGCACTAGTGAACTGTTCACTAAAAAAAGAAACTTTTTAAATACCTTTCGTGCGAGTGGCAGACGGAAATGACTTCGACGAGTCATTCCTAATATTTGTTGTATATGTTCCAATGTTTATCACAACGTTTACTATAAGAAATAAATATACTGAACTAATTTATACTATTGTTTATGGCTGACTCAGAAGGTTGCTCTGTAACCCACAGGTAAATCACACTCAAATGTTTACAAAACCCTGACTAGGTAACCCGTAGGTGTATGACAGTCGAATGTTTACAAACCAGCCACCACCATCCGTCCCATGTAACCCATGTATGCAAAAGGCACACTGTTTATCCGTTCAAACTAAATCATTGTTTTACCTCATTTAATGTCCATAGGAATGATATCTTACGTTCTGTGGCAAATTGTAGTATAGTTAGTAATTCAAGACTGCATAGACTGTGAAAGCGTTGTTTTGCTATTTTTTAAATGAATATACTGTGTGTACCTCTGATCGTAGATTCTCATGCATTCATATTTTAAAACTTTATATATATATATATATATATATATATATATATATATATATATATATATATATATATATATATATATATTTCGGCCCGTTTGGTTTCTTTTCTTTTACCTTTCTATGTATCTTCTAGTAACTTGTATCACAACAATTATTTTATTATGACGTCAACATTCGAAACCGCTATCTACTCATGCGAATAGTTGATTGGCTCTGTGTTACTGTTATTATCTATTTTGGCCTTTCATATTGAAAATACTCCTTTTAGCATGACATTTATGTTTTAGAACTAGTATTTACTAATAATATAACATGGTGAAATTTATTCCCACGAATTTCCAATTTTGATTTTGAGAAATCATCGATTACAGAAATTGAGAATTTTAGGGCCAGTCAAGAACTGCCACATAAGTAAACCATATGTTTTCAGCTACAGAAACAAGTGCCCTGCAGGTCTTGCTGGTATGTTAAATTTAAGGACTCTATTATACATTTCATAAGTCTGTACTAAAAACATACATGTTACCAAAATTGCCTAAAATACAATTTAACATGCTATAGCAGATTTCCTTTACATGACATTATTGAAAAATATACTTTTTACAAAGATTGTGAAATTTTCTAACTGATTTTATGGTCTCAGAATTGTATAATATTCAAATTTAAGTTACTATCTTCAAATTTAAATTACCTACTCGTCCTAAAAGATTGCTTGCTTAAAATAACCCTGAAACATATAACAAAGACAAAAGTGACATATATTTAATTCCTAGATTGTTTTCGTGGTTTATATCCACCACGCGAGTAATACTTAGAATGAAATAAGAACAAATTAAACTAAACTGAATTCGCCAATTGCCGCGTTTTACCTGTGCAGTTTCTACAAAAACACATGTCGATATTAACACATTTCCATCTGTCTCTTTGGTGAGATATAAGAGATCGCTACTATACACTGGTAATTATTTTGGGATACACAATAAATATTTTTCTTGGCAGATAGCTACTCTTTTATTTGGATATATAAATGATAATTAAAACAAAAATAAATCCAACATTGTTTTAAAAACGAGATACTAATCTACTATTTTATTTCCACCAATGTGAGCAGATATAAATCGAGGGTCTTCAACAAACAAAACAAATAGCGGGACCAGAGAAAAAATATAAAAAAGCCCGCAAGATAAAAAAGCAAAAACTTTGCCCATCTGTAAGGAAAATGTCCTTACGAGTTGTTGTGACCAAATCACATTCATCATGTGACTTTTTATTGCGTATTTCTTCTAAGGGTCGACAGTTTAATTTTCGGAGTAGGGACGGAACTGGGAAATTTTTTAAAACTATTTGCTGCCCCTGAAAAAATGAAAATTGTTCTTACTCTTATTAAATCCGATATATTAATTGGCAAAATAAATATGCTGAGGAATCAAAAATATTTTGGTCCAGAGGAAAATCACAGCCAAACTCCCTTTCACTTTTCGAAACTTAAATGATGATTGGTTTTAAACAAGATTAATTGTCACGTTAGTCCGATACACGTGTTTCGTAGAAGTGCACCCAAATAAATAGCAACGGATTTTCAGAACCAGAACTTGACCCAGATACTTGTCCTTTATCGGTCGTGACACCAGGAATGACGAATTGGCTGGTCCTAATTTAGATGATTGAAGAATGTTATCAGCCTTATGGCAAATGCAATCATGTTCCAAATAATTTGAATCTGGAAATAATTTATCAGATTGTTAGAAGTAAACATGTGTCAAATGAGGGGTAATTTCTTTAAAGATGTCAGGGCATTTATGAGTAACATATTAAACTGAAATGCCATATATTCTAACTCGCAAGACTGTGGCGAGTCCTTTGAGATTAACATTCAAAAGCGATTGTAAATTGGCTGCCAACTTTGTCACATTCTGGCTAAATCTCCCCATTTTTAAAAACTTTAAAAAATTTTCTCCTTGGAATATTTTCTCATCAGCCTATAGAAAGAAATGGAGATGTGTAAAATATATAATATAGAGGAAACTATACGATAATACCTGCACAGAAATATCAAAGGGTTTGCTGCAATAGATAAAAATAGTTAGAAATAATGACCAAAAAAAAAAAAAAAAAAAAATCCAAAGCATTCAGGACACTTTTGTTATTTACCCGTGACACCTTGTTGTTGTCACCATACACCGATGCTTAACGCTATTCGTAAAAAAAATCGATTGTTTCAATGTTTGATTTACGATAGTGGTTTTTATCGAGGGACCATCAGCTATAGTAATAACTGTAGTTACGTTGTAATAGTAGTTACTGTCGTTCGTTTTGTTACCGTTGTTGCTGTAGTAGTAGGTATAGAGATGGTACGTACTGGTGGTGGTAATTGTGGGAGTGAATCTTTTGCTGTCTCCCCAGGATAACTTGCTAAATTTTTTAAGATTTTATGCAGATATTTCTCAACCTCACATACTCTATCAGATTTCGCTTTTTTTGCGATATATATTGGTATCGAATGTCAAAGTTCAACTTATTCTCCCTCGAAGATTTAAAAAAAGTGTCAGGTAGAATCATACTCTAGAGATCTGAAACCTGATCGATAAAAATAGAGATGTCCGATTTAATTGTACAGCAAGATGTTTCGTCTGCGTTCTAGATAACACTCACATATTAATAAACGGTCTGGTTGACAGTTCTTGTTATGTTGTTCAGTCAGAGAATTCTGCAGTGCAATCAGAGAGGCTGGTGTATGAGTCATGTCAGAAGTTATACAGCACAGAACTATTGCTCACTGGTCTGTGCTGTTGTTCGTGTAAATAAAACTATATTTCGTATGCTGTTCATGCAGAGATGTTTAATAAACAAATGAATTTAACTGAATGAATTCTACTGAATAAAACTTATTTGCCTTTTTCAGGTCCATGTCAAGACAGCATTAATAACTGCAAGGATTATGGGAAATCTGTTTGTGACGATCCGCAGTACTATACATGGACAACAAAAAATTGTCCAAAATACTGCGAATTCTGCACAGGTATCTTGATATGCCTATCCATTCACGTGTACGTTTAATAGTCTATATATATATATATATATATATATATATATATATATATATATATATATATATATATATATATATATATATATATATATATATATAGTATATACGCTGTATCACTGATATACCACGAGATGTATAAATTTTTCATTTAAAGGAAACGAAGCTTGCTGAGTTTCCTTTTAATGAACAATTTATACAACGAGTGGTATATCATTGATACAGCGTACATACTGTACATACATTTATTTATATCACATACAAATACTTATATTTGCCGTTTGAACGGAGTTCAGATTTACTACAGGCAGCCGCGTATTGACCTAGTGAATGAACTCCTCACATCCCCGAGTGTGTCCGCTACAAAATGTAGTTCTATGCCTTTAGTGGCTATTAACAATCACCTCTGCATATTGATAAGTTAATTGTTTTCTTTTCTTGGTTTCTATTTTTCTCCACATTGATTAAATCAATATAATAAACTCTTATGATTTAAACATGAAAGATGGTTTTAATGATAAAAGTAGTGCAGTAGCAACACTTGGGTGGCTACGCCATTCAGATACCGGCGCATGGAAATTAATGTGGAATAGAAACTAAGCCAACTGACTAACCAACAAGAGGTAATTAAAATATTTTAATATATTTACAGTTGATCTAAGTCATTATTCTGCTTTAGCAACAGTACAACTGACCACAAACTCTCTCTCTCTCTCTCTCTCTCTCTCTCTCTCTCTCTCTCTCTCTCTCTCTCTCTCTCTCTCTCTCATCCTTTGGTCGGTTTGACTTAACTTTTACCATCATTCATAAGTCCAGAGATATTGTCCGAAAATCCTCTACGTTCGCTATTTCATAGATTTTAGCCCGTATCCTGCTACGATGGTCAAGAGAGAGAGAGAGAGAGAGAGAGAGAGAGAGAGAGAGAGAGAGAGAGAGAGAGAGAGACCTTTGGACATTTTCATATTTGAATAATAATCGATTTTTTAGAATATTATGGTATGTTTAAGAAAAAACAAAACATAACATTAAATATATCACAGTACGTGTACCACGTATCCGAGGAATTTACTGGGTTTGCAACTTTGTATCATTGATAAACACTGTAGATAAATCCCAAGGAAAGTGCATACGTATCGTTACGACGAACCATATTCTTGTAGGTTACTTGGTGTAATTTCTATTTCAAGGTTTTAATCCAGCCCAAATTCCTTTACTCTCTCATTCCACATTTCTGCGCAGTTTGTCCGTTATGCATGAGAGGGGAGGGGAGAACCGAAAGCAGAAAAGATTGTGATGAAAATGTGTACCATATTAAATTCATTTAGAAAACGGGGATTATTAATACTTTTCATCGTTATTGTCATACGTCACTAGTGACTAATGTGCGGAAATTGATCATTGATCTAGAATCAACTGCAGACGCTCGCGAGAATGTTTATATATGCGTATTATTGCGCCATGGGCGGATCACAATTTGATATACCAATAGTATTGGTATATCAAATTGCTTTATAACACTTTAAATGCATGTTATTTTTAATGTATGTGGTATATATATATATATATATATATATATATATATATATATATATATATATATATATATATATATATATATATATATATATATATATATAATATTCTAATAAATATGTCACAAAATTAAAGTTTTAAAGATCAAATCGAATCCAAATGGTATAAAACATGGATTTATTGCAAATGAGAACTTGTTTGAAATAAATAAGTAAATAAATAATTTCCGACAATACTTGTAACACTTCTTAGATTGGGATCTATTATATAAAGACAGGCATCTCTGGGTGAGGATTTTACAGTATCGCATCGTCTATCAAACACTACATTATATTCTAGGGGCCCCGAGTGGCCGAGTGGTCTAAAGCGCTCTCCGTTACGGATCACTGCCATCTCACCTCTGTCTGCGTGGGTTCGAGTCTCGGATTCGGCGAATGTGGATATGTGAGAAAGCTTGCCAGTAGCTTCTCGTGGGTCTGTGGTTCTTTCCGAGGATTTCCCGGTTTCTTCCTCCACCATTAATACTGGCCGCCATGTATAACCTATCGTGTGCTGAAAAATGGCGTTAAGCCCTATAACAACAACAACATTATATTCTACAAGCTATTTTGTTTCATCATCCTAGTAACTGAAAACAGACATCGTGTTTTCCAAAAGGCTTGAAAAGCGTGCAGAGGCTTCTTACAGCGATTAATTATTTCCCAACCCCTTCTGGTCTTTTCACACGCAAGTTAAACTTGGGGGAAAAAGAAAGAAAACCAAAACACTATAGTTAGGCTTTATGTTAGATTTACAAGATATTAAGTTATTTTCTACAAGAGTCATATTTTACTCTTTCTCCCATACTGTAGAAAATTTGGATAATTCTAAGCATATTTCTTTATTCAGGTACGCAGGCTGGAGTGGGCAAAATAATGGATGGCTCAGCGACAGGTAGTTACCGTCATTGAATTATGAAAGAGATCCGATTTCTCCAGAGCTGCGTATTATCAATTTGAATTTCTTTTTGTTTTGTTTGTGGGGATTTTTTGTTGTTCTTTTTTTGGGGGGGGGGGGCGGGGTAGGCTGGAGTGGGGTGGGGTAAGGTGGTGTGAAACATAGCATGAATATACACAAACATGACATCCATAGAGTAAGAGAAATTCTCTTTTTTTTCCATAATTACAAACTGAAACGGTCTGGAGGCTATAGATATTAGCGTCATCTGAAGACATCACAAAGAAGGGCGTTAAATTGCGCATGTTTGGTCGGTATGTGTAGACTTTAGTCGCGACAAAATTGAGGAGTCGTGTAACTGTCTTTCTTAAATAAATAAGACCCCCTTTTGAGAGAAAAAGCAACAAAATGTTTTGAAAAAACTTAATTCATAAGGCATTTGGTTTGCTTTAACGAGGTAATTTGATCATCCATCGATGTCTAGTCCAGGAAGTTAAACTGCGCATGTCTGGTGGACTCGTATGATCGATGTGGTATCTGTAGTATTTAGAAGATTCGATATGACGGATTTGTATCAATTGTTTGAGAAAATAAAGTACTTCTTCTTTCTCTAAGACCATAGTCTAGTCAAAGAAGTTAAACTGTGTATGTCCAGTACACCCACGTGCTCGAACTGGTATCTGTTGTCTGTAGTCGCTTCACAGCTTTGTCAATTTCGTTTAAAACTAATCTTTATTCCTTTCGAGAGAAAATGAATTAGAATATTTTGAAACAAATTTAATTCATATAACAAGAGGTTGGCCCTAAGAATTGGAATTTGTTTCACGCTCAGTAAATGTTTATATAGTCCCAGAAACGTTCATTACAAAAATACAATGTATTCTTAAATTTCTTTTTGTTTTATAATATCTGGTTTTTATTTAAATAGTGAGATAATATCAAAATACACTTTTCTGCTACGTCATGCGCCACAGGAAAAGAACAAAGGAAGCGGGGCGGGAGTAGGGGTGTGCGGGGAGGTTCATAACATCAGACCGTAGTTTCTTGATGAGAGTCATGGATTTGAGGAAACACTTGTGATGTTTTATAGAAAAGGCATATCACCAACAAAATCGACTGATTTAACTTCCTTGTAAAATAAATTGAACTTGGATAATATTATTTTTCAGGCTAATTAAAATATTATTTATCTGCGTTCAGTATTTATTGACCTCCTCGTCTTTAAATTATACTTTTAGCGGATTGCCTTCTTTCGTGAAATGTAGTTATATTATTATCCTCATGTTAAGTGCTTTATTCCGCAGCCACCTGCACAGACGCAATCAACAACTGTCAAGAATACGGAACAAAAGTATGTGATAATATCATCTTCTACAGCTGGGTTGAGGATAATTGCCGTCAGTACTGCAACAGATGTAGTAAGCTGTTTGACCTTTCAACTTTGTCTTGTTACCCAGACTCGAAATCGTTGCATACATACTTTTACTCACTAAAATGCAAAGCTTTCAGTCTCAATATGTTTACTTCTTACAGGTGCCAGTATCGTGACTTAAGCAGTTTGGTTTACAACTGTTTTATTGTAACATTATAAACACAATACAAATCAATAACAGGCGGTCAGTGAGACGTGGGTAATGGGAAGAGTGAGTTTAAAAAGATAGAAACAAGACTTAAAGAAGTAAAAATAAACTTTGACTCGTGAGGAGTGATTTTGACATATTATGTATGGTGACTTAAGCGTTGACAGTTTTACCTATATCAGTTTATTCCGTCATATAAACTAAATCAATAAATTTCGTCCAAGAATCTAAAATATACTTTTCCCAGATAAAACGCCACGTAATATTTCACAAGTTGGCATTGATTTGGACATTTTTGCCCTTGATTGGACATATCGGCTTCAATGTCTATTACTAATTTGAATAAATGCAGTAATTTTTTCAACTTGACAACTGTAATATACATGTATTTAGATGCAAGGCCATAAGAGCATTCTGCAAGCTGTTAGGTTAATTACAAGAGACGTTTGGTTCATTATATTTGGATGAAAATGGCCTAATTATCTGCAAGAACGCCTTTTTGATACTCACGTGACTTATTTATGATGATGTTTAAGAACCATTTCGTGATATTTGTACAGGTGTATAGAATTTTGGTCTCACCTGATGCAGCAGCGTAGTGTTATAAGAGCAGCCACCAACTCTCGAAAACAACTGAATTGATCATTTGGAGGAAGCAAAAAATAAATAAATAAATAAATAAATAAATAAATAAAAATAATGCAGAACAAATTTGCCAACTTGTGCCTTCAATTTTTAAAGCATATTTATACCTTATTTTTCAGCCCAGACATGTGAGGACACGTTGTCAAACTGTGATGCATATGGAGCCGACCTGTGTACGAACATTCAGTATAATAACTGGGTAGAACTCCACTGTCGGAAATATTGCGGACGATGTCGTAAGTTATCCCTCTTTTCTCTTTTACGTAGAAACGGAAGATGCCGTATTTGATTATAATCTAAAAGCCCACTCTTCATGAAGGATCTAATACTGAAAAACCAGCGAGGCCATTAGATGTGGACGTGGTCCCTTTCAGAAGATAATGTATATAAAGCAATTAATACAGTTACATAAAATGCATAATAAAATTAATGAAGTTACGGATTGTTTCTTCAATTTAGGTTTCATGGAATGGCTGTATGCTTCATAATCGGGGAATAATTTTAAACTGCGGTAAATTTTCACATTATGTTTTTCAAGAATAAAAAAAGAAATATTTATATATTCAGCAAGCAGGTTACCAATTTAGGAAGGGTATAAGCGGTATTTAAGGAGGGTATAAGCGGGATTTAAGTCTGTCAACACTGGTTAGAATTATCTTATAATCACACACGTTTGTCTTTCATTCTTTCTGTGTTCCGGCTGCCAAACAAGAGGTTGCGACATCCCAAATCTTTCAAAATTTTTTGTATCTTGATGTTCAAACGTTCTTTAAAACTCGCTCATTCGAAATGTATTTTTTTTTTAGTTTTGTTTTTAAAATTTCCGTTCCAGGACGGGCAATTAGCCTATCTATAGAATAATCTGTTTCCGCCCCACAGACAACTCATCTGCTTGTGTAGGGCCCCTCCACTACCCCAAACGCCATGATATTTCTGGATCCGCCAATCATATGAAAGAACCTGTTAGGGTAATCATGTCCAGTGTTGCTCGTTTATATATTTATTTATTTCAGATGGAACAGAAAGTCACACAACCAGTGCTCCAATGTGGCAAATCCCTTAGGTTAATCTCTCTCTCTCTCTCTCTCTCTCTCTCTCTCTCTCTCTCTCTCTCTCTCTCTCTCACACACACACACACACACACACACACACACACACTGTAATACATTGGCTATTTAATCATTCTGCCCCCACCCCTTTTCCATGATTTTTTAAAAAAGATGTGCCATTAATACTGCTTCGGATATTTTTTATGATAACAATGATGTACAAATACTACTACTATTACTACAACTTGCTATTATTATTATTATTATTATTATTATTATTATTATTGTTGTTACATTGGTAACGATTTCCTTGTTGGTTTGGACTAAGTGCAAATTATGCAAACATAGTTCTTTTTTTTTATTAATGACACATAGAAAGGTGAAAAAGATACAATTTATTAGTAGCAGTTTAAAACATTTTCATCTCTACACAGTCATTCACTATATCTACATTGTTACATACGCTATATTAAAATTTTTTACATACACCATTTCTACAATTGTTACATATCCTATATCTACAATTGTTACATACTATATACCAACAATTGTTACATACCATATACAATATACCTACAATTGTTACATACCCTATATGTACAACTGTTACATACACTATATTTACAATTTTTACCTACAATATAACTACAGTTACTAAGTACAATATACATACGATTGTTACATACACATTATATTTACATTTGTTACGTACGTTATATTTACAATTGTTACATACAAAATATGTTTACAAATGTTACCTATAATATATTTAATTTTTTTTTACATACAATGTATTTATAATTGTGACCTACAATATAGTTACCGTTGTCACATACTTACAATTGTTACATACACTATATTTGCAATTATTCAGACAGCGTGCTCTTTAATAACCTTTCGAGTTTCTCAATATTTCAGGGTCAGAACATGTCACGTGACGTGGTGAAACAGAGAACAACCTGTTTCACTGAAGCCATTTTCAGACGCAGAGAGCTGCAGAGCATTCAAAGTTGACTCAAGTTGTACTCATAAAAACAGTACATCTATTCATACGAATTTCAAGATATAATTGGAGGATTCATTAAAATTTTAATAAAGTATAAAGGAAATCGCACGCTTTATTTTTATATTAATGTAAGTTTTGAGAAGAAATCACTCATTTGTACAATTTTTTAATTTGCTTCTAACATGTATGTATTATACTCTAGGTACAAAACACAAAACAAAACACCCGCGAGACGAAAGGTGAAATCAGTCGCATTTTCGCACCAAAGACCAGTACTGATTACAGAAAATTG
Source organism: Megalonaias nervosa (assembly GCA_016617855.1). Lineage (NCBI taxonomy): Eukaryota > Metazoa > Mollusca > Bivalvia > Unionida > Unionidae > Megalonaias > Megalonaias nervosa. The sequence continues at coordinate 72,202 of JAECUM010001512.1, forward strand.
CTATCTCAAATCGTGACATTTTGAAGCTAAGGCCATAGTATACCATATCTCATTTTAGTGGTTTTTGTTGGCACTGAAATACATTTCAAGCAGATGGTTCTAAAGTCAATGGAACTATTAAAATACTCTCACGTGACGCGATATTTAAATTGTACATGCATTGCAGACGTCAACAAAACGACCTTCAGATTGCAGTTTTGTTGACTATGTCGACATGACAAACGTACACGCTTCGGTCATACCAAAAGACTTTAAAAAATGGTACTAACAGCTGCCTTGCTTGGCGCTCAGCATTAAAAGGTTAGTGTTAGGACTGGTTGGCCTGGTGTCAGGATAATGTGACTGGGTGGGACATCATGTTACATGTCTGCGGCATGATGCCCCAGTGCTTAAACATCACTATAAACTGTCACACTGCAGACATCGTAGCGATATGACTGAACAATTGTTAAAGCTACATTAAAAATCTAAATCACACACACACACACACACACACACACACACACACAGATACCAATCTGTTGTCATATCTACATACTCATGGTTTGCTGACAGTCCCGGCCCTAGGATGTGCGGGGCCCAAGGCAGCAAGCGATGAACGGGGTCCCAAAGCAAAAAGTTGCAATGCGGAGATGAATTCCTGAAAGCTCTCAACCCAAGGCGGTTGCCTCGTTCACCTTGCCCTAGGGCCGGGCCTGTTTGCTGACGTAAATAACGTACTCTTGATGACAAATGCAATATACATAAATCGTTAGACCGATGGCGGCCTAATACTTCCATTCAAGTCTATTCTGTTTCTAAAATCCTTGGTCAGCTTATGTATGTATGTATGTATGTATGTATGTATGTATGTATGTATGCATGCACGTATGTATGTATGTATGTATGTATGTGTAGGTAGCTAGGTAGGTATGGGCTTGAACATCACGCTGGCACAATACTTGGTATATAGTGTGGATTAAAGGTAACATCTAAAATTATCAAGTAGGTTTATATTAAGAAACGTAAAAATTCGATGATTCTTCAAAGACCCGCAATTAAAAAACTAGAATGATTCATTTGTTGGCAGTATCAAATACCACATAAAATGGAAGGGTTGCTTGTTGTAATTAATGTATTTTCCTTTCTTGCGCATTGTACCAGTTTTCTGGCTGGTGTCATTACAAATTTCAGGCTTTCCCTACAAACGCTGCCTAAGCCAAACACATTTAGTTACTGTACGATAGTATAGGCGGAGGTTGGCCAAACACATTTAATTACTGTACGATAGTATAGGTGGAGGTTGGCCAAACACATTTAGTTACTGTACGATAGTATAGGTGGAGGTTGGCCAAACACATTAGTTACTGTACGATGGTATAGACGGGGGTTGGCCAAACAGATTAGTTACTGTACGATAGTATAGGCGTGGGTTGGCCAAACACATTAGGTAATGTACAGTAGCATAGGTGGAGGTTGGCAACGAATTCATATTGACTAAAAATCTTTTTCTTCTGAAAATTTCTTTTAACATGGCTTTACTTCATGGAGATGTTATGTCTAATGCTTCTTTCGATATGTGTCAAAAATCATCTCACTATTAATCGTTTAGATTTCTGAGACGATTGTTTTAAAACTACAGCATCGTGGAAATAGGTTCGCGATAATTAGGTGTGATCGCTAAATGTTTGTGACATAAAGGTCCGAATCTTTGATTTATGGAAAATTGTGTTCATGGTTCAATGGCGGGTCATATTTAGGTAATAAGCCGCTTATCCTAAATGAAGACATATGCCAACCTAACGATTACCCGAAGATTATATTGAATAAAAAGGAAAGAAAAAGTGAAAGGTAGACAAAAAAGTTGCAATATTGAAAATGACGCAATGGAAGATAGCTTTGAGAATCGCTGGTAGAATCTGTTTGACTATCCATTCATCCAACATTCAGCTATCTCTCTATCTCGAGGTCAGAAAATTGCATAGCGTAGCAAGTTATTCTCATTCATGGGCACACTAGTACTTATTATGACATGTTCTATGCATTTATCACATCTGAAAGTCCAAATGGCGCAAAAAGTTTTCACACACACACACACACACACACACACACACACACACACACACACACATATATATATATATATATATATATATATATATATATATATATATATATATATATATATATATATATATATATATATATATATAAAGTATAAGTGATATTCCGCGACATTAGATTTCCACAAATTTGTTTGTCATCATGAAACCGCAAAATTAGGTAGCTGGCTCTTGAGTTATTGACGTGCAGACAGGTCCTATCACATATTCACAGACATAAAGTTAAAGTTCAAGCCGTTTCGAGTATCTATGTGGAGAAACGGCTCCAAAAATGAAATCAATACACGCTCTGCTTGGGTTAGAAATTACACTCAAACTGCACATTTCCCGTCTCATGCGTGTTATGGATATAAAGATAAGTGCTAGACGACTCTATCGAAGAAAAATGAACGAATAATTAATTAGACAGCATGTCAATGGCTAGACATACTCTTCTGTATATTTTGCCATGGAAATCCTCGTTTAACAAAACAATCGAGACTTTGATATACATGTACTTTTATTTCTAGTAACTAGATCCAGAGTATTTCATTGAAAGTCTTAGTGGATAAAGCAACTGGTGACAGAAGACGAATAGATGTAAACTAATTCTCAAACATGTAAATCATGTGCAGAAATTGGCATACAAAAGTTTGAAAATTGTAAAAAAAAGGGGAGACTCATATTGGATAGACGAATCAACTCAAACTGTACTAATATATTGGGGATATTAACGCTAAGAAATATTTAAAAAATACGCGACATGGTGTCTTCATTCTCGTAAGCAAATTGTGGAATTTAGTGCTGTGAAAACTCTCTAACATAAATGTCCATCTTGTAGGTAATATACATTCAGTAATGCAACATGTTTTATTATGAATCCTCCATCTGATTACACTTTAATGGTGACATTCAATTTACTAGCCATGTTGACTTCTGTAATTGTTAAGACGTGTTATACAGGAAAAAGTACTTCATCACATTACTTGTGTTGTGTAGGCAAAAAATTACTTGATAACATGATTTATGGTTTTCTCGGTTAAAGTTCTTCGTAACATGACTTATGAATTAATATTTTAGAAGTTTTAACACAAAACAAAATAAAACAAAAACAAACAAAACAAAACAAAATAAAACAAAATGAATTAAAAAAAGAAACCTCCAAGGCGAACTTTCATCACAAATATCATTCTCAGTGACCCCTTTCATCACATATATCATTCTCAGATGCCCCTGACTGAAAACTTTTCTCTACATTTATTACTCCTCGTGTACATTCAAAGGATGAAACTGTCGGATTTACAAATAGTTTTAAAAAAATCAAAGTCGAGCTATTTTATTGGGACATACAAACTGTTGGAAAATTGTAACTTTCCCTGTGACCGTATGGTTATGCTTTCATGAGATCTAGGAGACGACAATCCAATCAATCTTGTTCTTTTAAAAAAATTCAGTTCGGTAAAAGAAAAAAAGCGCCGATTTTGCTACGAAAGATACGACTGGCTAGTCGATTTTTTAAATACATATTTGGAATATTTACTGGCCAAGGGATCCAGAGCAGGATGGGTGAAGAACGAGGGAGTTCATCAAGCCTATTTATCTGAGGTTACCAAAATATTTGAGGATAGTTTAAACGTGTCGAGTTACACCCTCAGACCTAAGGGACCTATGCTTTGTCTACGGCTGCAGGTTTCAGCTATGTACTAAATCCAAAGCTAGACAGAATAGGTCTCTTACATCCATATAGCGACCTAGCGATTAGAAATTTGAAAGGGATGTTATCCGATCTCCATTTCCTTGATATCTTCCGCAAATTATATCCTTCGTTAACAATATACGCATGGAACAAAGTTTATAACGAACCATCCCTTACTACGCTAGCGCCTAGGATAGACCAAATTTATGTCTCAAAGAAGATAGAAAAAAAAATAATTTTAGATACAGAAATTGTAAATTTCTCCCAGTCAGACCACGATACGGTTGGTCCAGTAGCAATTCCCTGCTAAACCATACCACCTTACAGACTCTTATCACCGAACTGTGCAAGAGAGAATTCCGTTATCATGATTTTACTTTGGAATTTTGGGATAAGCTACAATTTAAAATTAAAGAAGAACTTGTTAGATATTCGTGGAAACTTTAAAAAATTAAATACTCATAAAAAAAAAACTTCTGAAGAAAGAGCATAACTCTTAGGGGTATGAATGTGATACAAGCAATAGGCCGAAATGTTTAGAAAAACCACACTAATTATCTTTCAGAATGAAGGAAATACAAACAGAACATTATCAGGGATCAAACATTAGAAGCAAAGCCAAAATGTTAGATAATAATGAAAAATCCTACCAAATTATTTGTTCTAAAGGAAAATACCCATGGCGACAAAAAGTGTATCAATGAGACAGAATACAAAAATACTCCATACATGTCCAGTTTTTAAATATTGCTATGTTTTTGCTCAAAAATAGGCACGAATGAACTCAATCAATATTCAACAAATATGGAAAACTGGGGACCTACATCTCTCTTTAATAAAGAAATCCTCTCCGAGATCATCGCCAAATGACTAAGCAATGTGATAGCAAAAATTAGCCGCATAGATGAACATGTAGAGTCAAAGGTATTTTTGAGAAAGGTCACTTAATTCAAAAACAGTTGCAACTACACAGACAAAATGAATTATCGTGTGCATTTTTGTCTTGATCAAGAAAGTGCTTAGGATAGTGTTTCATTCCGAATTAATCAAAATTAATCAAATGGGTTTCTGTATTTTATCCTTTCTTCCGTATTTGTTAATAATCAACCATTCCCAATTTTAATAGGAGTTAGACAAGGTTGTAGTCTCTCTCCCTTGCTATGTGTTATAGTGTAAGAGCCCTTTGCGGTCAGAATCCTGGCTGACAGTGATGTAATAGGCATACAGGTTGCAGGAGCAATAGAAACCTGTACGATCTCGCTTCTATTGCACAAACGAGTCAATTGTATGATATTTATTTTGAACAAAGACAGATAAAAAAAACAAAAAAAAAAAAAAAAAAAAAAAAAAAAAAAAAAAAAAAAAAAAAAAAAAAAAAAAAACAAAACAACAAGACATTAGGAGCAAGCATGAACTTTAGTAAATCGAACAGAATGTTATTTGCAAATGGCGAAGTCGCAGTGACCACCGTTTGGGCATATCGTAGATACGCAGACACCGATAGTTGGTTTTCTTTTTTGCAATATTTTAATGCAATACGATCACTGGAACAAAGACTCTCAAAAACATTTAAATACTTTTCTTCTCTACAAAAGTAAAAAGTTATCTTTTTTCTCTCAACCTAACATCGTCAACCTTTCAGCATGCATCAAGATATGGTAAACTGCAACTGTAATGGATTTGTCTAAACCCTATACTACTCTGATTAATAGGGATATATTTACTTGAATCTGGAATTCTAAATTCGAATCCTTTGCAAGAGATATATGTTATCACTCCTCTAGAGAGGGTGGTCTTAATATCGCTAATAAAGAATACAAACATAATATCCCTGAGAATTCAACACATCTAGAAACTACTATAACACATCTACTCCACAAAGTGGAAACTGTTCGCAAGATATTGGGTTGGTCTACAGGTGAGAACATTTAACCCAAATTTAAGCCTAAATAAATACACTCGCACTCTAAATAAATACACTCGTACTCTACATGTTCCAACATTCTATGCAAAGTGCATAACAATTTTCAAAGACTTCACATAAAATAGCCCAGGACTCACTTTTGGTGAAATGTCCACCAAGATCATATTTCAATTAGACCTGAAGAAATTTGTTTTAGAAGCAAAGATAAATGATTATATGATACTGATTGATTTTGCGTGTAGAATAATGTACACAAATAAATTTATCGACGCAGTCACCACAGATGTTTGGTTCCAAGTCTCACATGATATTTTACCTGTAAATTATAGCATGTCCCTACAAAGAATGTCGCAGTCTAAACATGCACTTTCTGCGGTGAAATCGAAACTACTGACCATTATTTTTTTAAATGAAAATTAATACACCGGTTGGAACATATTGCGATCAAAATGGACCAAGAAACTTTCAGGAAATTCGCTTGATGTCTTCTACACTTTCCGGACGTTTGGCCTTCTTCCTAAAGAGGCTTCTTTCTCGGAACCTGAGTTCGAGAATCTTTGTCTCTTTTAACAGCGGCGTATACATTTGTAATCTGGTTCAATTGCGTTCGAGCATATTATTATAAAGAAAGAATAACTGCGAATAACGTATGATCCTAATTTCTCTTGAGACCAAAGAGTAGAATCAGAGCAGACTTCAAAGGTATAATCTCACTGAATTCCTCGATTAAGGGTGTTTAGCTGGTATATTCGGCTCTTTAGATAAATCTGAATTAGCAACAGACCTTGATACGTGATTAAAACGCAATTCTGGTATTGCGAAAATCGTACCTAAACACCTGTCAGCCATATTGAAATAACAGTGCTTGGTACATTTACTTCCCTGGCGATCAACTCGCCTCAATCTCACTATCGTAGCCTTTACCATTACCACTCCCTAGGGTAAATAAGAAGTCTAAAGCAACTAAACTCGATATTTGTAGAGCATACAACAGTCATTAATTGGGTTTTAAGGTTTACCTAACACCCATTTGCAAGAAATCCTCTCTCCCTTTAACGCCTGTATCGCATTTTAAATCTGATTAATTATGAATAAATAATTATTAGAACTCTATCATCGTTAATGAAACTCGACATTTCCTCTCGATTATGCTACCTCGCTGACAGGGACGTCGTGCACGGAGTAAAGCACAGATGCTAATTTAGTGAATCGTCGTCTAACGAATAATGCCATTTATTAGCTAGACAGCAAACTTTCCTTAAGGACTGACAGGTTATACTGTAAGATGTGTACTGCGCTCCAATATAGTTGCCTTTTATGTATGTGTTCTAGACAGTAACCCTAATTACTGAAGTAAACAATATAACTTTAATTTGATTTACGCTGTCGGTGAGACGACATTGTAACCACTCTTATTGTTGTATAGTTCAAAGTGACTTTTTATGAGAGCGAATGGTGATTTAGCTCCCGGAACATTGGCATATAAACTGTGCACTTTAAGACAACAGACTAGAATTTTTCTGACGATGGACGAGCACACCAACGTTTATCGTAATACGTTTTCTATATCTTGGTAAAGTTAGCAAGGCAAAAATGCATGATATTCGTCTTCAATTGATATTAATTTATTTCTGAAACAAACGTTTAAAAAGTTAAAAAAGCAATGTCCCTTAATATATACATGTTTCAGTATAAAACTTATGGCTGGAACATGTAAATATCGACAAGTCCAAAGGACTGTTAGAAGGTAATCGTATGCCTAGATATTTCTTAATATTTAGTAATGACTTGTATTTTTTTATATAACAGATACAATTTGTTGACTAATACAATTTATTGACAGATTTACTTTTTCGTGTAAACTTTGTGATACATAACCACATTACTGTCTGAAATAATTAATCCAAGAAAAGTTTTTAATTGCACATATATTTTTTTCGCTCGAAACAAATTCAAATAATCTTCAGTAATTCCTCAGCGACGGCTATATGAATTGAATTATAACCATGTGATTTTTCCGCCATTTTATTCTTCGAAATAATTATTATTGAGACTGATGTTAATAATCTGATTTACGTAGTTGTTGATTTCACCCGTCAGTCTTATAGTTAAAGGGAATGCACGATAAAATGGACGAGCAAGCAGAGGAAGATGCATAAAAGTAAAAGAGTGACGTTAGAATAAATAAATGAAAGAATGAACAAACGAACGAATAAACACTAATGAATGTACAAAAAAGACATAAAGAGAATTGCGAAATATATGAATTTAAACACGAATGAGAACAATCGAAAGGAAAATAAATGAACATATCATATCGTACATGAACTTTCGGTCTCTGCCAATGTGGGTATGTGAGAAAGTTTGCTATTAGCTTCCCCTGAGTATGTGGATCTTACCGGTGTTTTCCCGGGTTCTTCCTCCACGCGTCACACAGGTCGCCATGTATAGAATATCATGCGCTGAAAAATGGCGTTAAACCCAGAACACCACCACCATTCCAATATCGGCCTAGAAGATAACTAAGTTTGATGCTAGGTCAAACAAAAACACCAAATAAAATCCACATTAAAAAAAGGACTTCCATTCATTGTCATAATGTGCAGCTTGTATTTACTTCCTGGTTTTAGTAATATTCAAGTATTAGCTCCTGTCCAAAGTAATCGTACATGTGACTGCCAAAGTTTTATACGCTATCACTATCATATTGCTTACAAGAGATTGTATTTTACAGTCATCTTCGGATAATGCGTTTTTACCACAGTAGACTTTAGACATTACATTTTCTGGTCTTTATTTTATTGAAAATCTAATCTTATTTACTGCATAAATAAAACACTTGAATAATTTTAAGTCAGTTTGTGACAACAATCATAAAAGCATACAGGCCACGTATGCATATTTACTCATCTTAAATTAAATATAAATTGTTGTTTTAAAATTTATTACTCATTTTGTTTAAGCGAAGTCTATTCAATCCGATTATAGAATGATCCGCGCCTTAACTGTCATCAAGTAAATTCCAGACGAAAATTATCGACCGTTTTGGACTTTTACAACGTTGGACAGGTACTAGATTGGGTCAAGAAAAGAGCACGTCGAGTCTAATCGTCACAACATAGGGTAGTACGAATTTGTTCATTTACATGCGAAGCTTTCATTGTGACATCACAGCGGGCGACAGTCGATCCGGATTGTACTGGATCACACCTGTAGACTGATATTATCCGAAAATGTATACATAGGTTAACATTGATTTTTCTGTATGTACTCTCGGGGCGTGTAAACAATGACCTTCCAAAGATATATGGATATATGAAGATCCAAATAAAGTGAATAATTGCCACTTAAAGGTACGTAGAATCAAACTCGAAACGAAATTACTCTCATTACTGAAATAATCGATGTTGAACGCATGCATGACCTGACTTACTGTAGACGGTGTACAAGCAAAGACCGCCATGTTAAATTCACGTTGAATGCGATACATCTGTATAAAGAAAGAGGGGGTCAGCACAATTGCCGAATGGAGTACTATATTATTATTATTATTATTATTATTATTATTATTATTATTATTATCAGCATCATCATTATTATTACATTGTTTGGTCATGTTAGGCGCTCAGCATTAAGAAGTTAGTGTTAGGACTGGTCGGCCGGGATGTCAGGATAATGTGGACTGGGTGGGACATCATGCTACATGTCTGCGGCATGATGCCCCAGTGCTAGACTTAACTATAAACTGCTACACTGCAGATATCGTAGCGATATGACTAAATAATTGTTAAAGCTATGTTAAAAATGCAAATCACACACAGGCAGGCAGACACACACACACACACACACACACACACACACACACACACACACATTGTCCGGCATATCAATCCACCCATAAGCTGATTATTTCAACTCGTCACTATGTTTCTTGTAACTGTCAGATAATTATTTATGACCAAATGACGATATTTTATGTTACCTCATTTGTTTCAGGTGTATTTAAGGCAAATACTGCCTCCCGGAACCTGCTCCGCTAAGTTTGTAATGGTGCCATTGTTCCCAGCATTATATATTGCTGAGCGCGAGGTGGGAGCGTTCCCATTTCTAACACAAGAATCGGAAAACTTTGGTCTTCGCCGTTGTTTATGTTTGTGTGAACATCCGAGGTTCTCCAAGGGTACAGAAAGTATAACTACGGCTTCCGTCGTTGCAGATGTGAGACAGGCAGCCTTGAAGTCAGAATCGTCTGTCTCCTTTCAGATTAAATTCGGACACTGGTTTCAAATTTCGGAAATTTTTAGCAACCATGGCTAATTGTATTCAGGTATAACGACGTTCCCTCTTGGTAAGAGGGGTGGTTAATTAGATTTGGCTGTCGTTATCTAGGGGATGACCTCCCTCGATCTTATTACCTGGTGTGAGTGGATAGATAGAACATCAACAGAGAACTGAGCATAACCATTGAGAAGAAACAATACAATACGAGCCCCCTTTAGACAAGAGAATAACAATTTAATCAATAACATAAACTAATAGTGTCAGGTTCAATTCAAACAAATCTACGTTTACAGAATTTCAGTAGCAGTGTTCTATTATTGATTCATTTCATCATGATAACGAGAGTGGTGAAACGAGCACAATGTCCACGCCTGATTTGCATCACCTAGCGTCGCTTCCTGTCTTTGTCTCCGTGTATCCCACGTCTTCCCACCTTCACGTGTACACGTTTGATCTTTCTTGATCCTTCTATCCTAACCGCTTCATCTCTTATCCGGACTTCCACCTTTCGGACTGTCCCAGACTGTTCCAGAGAGCTGTTTCCTTTAATGCTGTTCTTTTCAAGAAAATGTGCATCCTAGCACTAAAGCCTGTCTTTGCTTACAAGACAGCCACCTGGTCCCCTTACTTGTCTTAACGAGGAAAGAACTACTCTTTAGTTTTCCCCGGAGTCAGTCGAGTATTGCTCCTCTTGCAGAAAATCTCAGACTGAGTAAATTAGCCCAAAGTCGTTACTTTAAATTCAACATTACTTCCAAGGTGTACGCCTTAAGTTAAACTGACCAATCGTAATCAGCCGTTCATAGTTTTTTCCCCAAGATAATTATTTCTTTCGTCAGAAATGGACTGAATAGAATCTGAGAAATACGACGCATACCAACTCCCCTTTGTTAAATGACTATTCGACATGGCGTTCCCATTAAGCGGTTATGGTCGCAACTTTAATGTTTACTTTCCCAAGACAGCGTTGCGATGCCCGGGTCAATTCTAAATTTGCCGTAGATGCTAGCCTGTCAAATTGAACAACTGACATGAAAAAAAGGTCGAAGTGACTCTTCACATAAAACCTTGCTGGCTTGACTATAATAAACTTTTAATGCACAATGTATTCAATTTTAAGGTTCAATACTTGCTCAAATTTCGACACATTACAAACAGAACAAGTCTCCACCAATAAGATTATACTTCGATGTTATGAAACATAATCTTCATTTTTATCAAATTTAGTTCATATAAATAAATTGATGATAAAACTGTATTTCTTAAAGTATATATGAAAAACTGTGTCTTGTAAAAAAACACTTTGTTTGTTGATGTTGTACAGTAAATGTATGGTCATGAGTAAAATTAGTACTGTGTATGACAATGTAACTGTGATAGTGTGAATAGCTGGAAAATAAATAAGTGGGAGCATAATAAAACGTATACATAAACAGCACACATTTCTTCTTTCTTCTCTGTAATCTCTTCTGTCTTTCTAGCCTTTATTGTACATAAATATCAGCACCAACACCACTAGCATATTTCTACGCTCATTTCACCTCAAACCAGTACCAGGTGAAAACATAATATGTTATGACTGAAATAACCCTAACAAACAGTCGTAACAATATATATATTTCAGGAAATATTTATATTATTTTGCCATATTCGCGCTATGTCGGTGTATGAGCTATACAACACTGCACCCATAGTCTCTGTGAATAGACTTTGAACAGTATAGTACATAACACGCAGGCATTGTTTCTTGTGAATCCAGATTTGATCCTGCGAAGTGTAAGTGGACACCTGTCAAAGTTTAGTGTTTGTTTTAAATGAAGCTTTTCAGTTACGTTTAAAATTATCTATGCCAATAGTTGATAATTGGTTGTGTCGTAGAAATGAAGGATTATTTATATTCCAGAATCTACCTCACAACAGAACGTATTGAAGGGTTCGATTTACTTAATACATGAAAACATTTGTTTGAAAGTGATATACATGATTGCAAGAGTTTGTGGCCCAGCGCAAGTGCAATAAGTTTGTTAAGACTTTTGCGACAACAAGAACAAAACACGTTCATCAAGGAGAGTGAGTACAATGGAGTTAAAACTATATCGGCTATTACATGGCATTATGTACGGTAAGGTAACCTGTATCAGAATTATTCAGCTATTGAAAACTAATTTGGTTTACTGGTTCTGTCAAAATAATCTGCGATGATCTTGTTATCGACTCGAAGGGTGGACGAAGGACTGTACTATACGGAGAAGGAAACTTCTTCCTGCGTCCTAGCAACAGCAGACATGTTCAGTATTAGAGAGTCATGGACAGATTACAAACCTATAATGGAATCCACTCATCAAAACATTTTTGACAACGTAGCAGAACGCCCACACGAACGCCATCTACAATATTAGAGTTTAATGAAGTCAATTCAAGATGTTGGCATGTGTCCAATTGTACAATTTGGTATCAATTACATTTATGGAGTTTTAGCACAACTTTGACTTTGTCTAGATCAGTTACAATCAGCGTCAGTGTGCTGATAAACCCGTCACTTGGACATGACAGGAATCATGCATCAATTCGAAGCTATTAACTTATTGATTTCTGATTATTTCTTCGAGGTCCGGCTCACAATTATGACTGTCTTCTGTTTGAAAGCATATAATAAACTCCAAGGTCCTTTTGAACAGAAAAGAACAAAACAGCAGTAGCAGCTTGTGGGGTTGGGGGGTTGGATTACCTCCGGCGTTAGGCGAAGGGTGTGTGTTGAGCCGTCGGAAGTCTTATTTTAGCTGAAATTTTTCATTAGTATTTCACCACACTTTAGTGTAACGGGGGCAATTCATGACAAAACTTATATTTGGGGTTGGGGTGGCAAGTGACATAAAACTTGTTATCTGTGGCAAAGTAATGGAGCCAATAAAGGACATTGCCCCAGGGCTCCTCAAAATTCTAGCCCCGCCACTGTAGAACAGAAGATATTTGATGAATTGATTATATTCGGACACATAAGTGACATTCAAGAAAATGCTGAAAGAAAATGAAAGCGTACATGTGCCCAATAACGGTGATTCTTATAACAGAGACAACGTCATTATTTGACATGAAGCTTAAAGTTTACAGCTTAAGGAAAATATGAAAAATAGTGTAATATTTGTATGGAGAGTTCAGGATTGGGAAAATTGGGGGTCAGGAGAATTAAATAAAGAAATATAAATGTATGTATGCTTGAGTAGTTTTAAGAATATTCACCATCGACTATGGGTCAACCTCATTGTAAGTTCTGGGTTTCTGAGAGGTATAATTCAATTAATTCTTTTCTTAAATCCGTATCGAATTGTATCGCTATATTGTTGTAAAGAGGATTGCAAACGTCATTTGAAAATATATTCGAAGATTTATCTAGTTATTTTTTTTATTGCATTTTATAATTTAATGAAATGACCATGTAAAAACACAGATGTCGCTAAACGAATATTTTAAAATGTATTCTCACAATTGGAAACAAACATCGATGTCCTCATTTTATCATTTACATTTTCAGTGTATATCTGAAAGTAGGTAAGATTGTTCTTTTCAAGTTCCATGGATTTTCATTTGGTCAATGAATGGCTTATCGCAACCAATCAATCTTAAAGGTATGTAGTGGGGGTGGGGCGGGGATGTCATGACTTGCGCGTGAGTTTGATTTAAGTGAGGAAAGTTGCAGTCATCCTCATTCTGCCACCCAGACCTGTCTGATTCAGTGCCGTGGAAACTAGTCTACGTGAGGTGGATGCTACAGTGCCGTGGAAACTAGTCTACGTGAGGTGGATGCTATCAGGTCCTACTGCACCCTAGCTGATGCCCTGCGTTGCCCACAGAGCTGTTGCCATCTGTCTTCACAGCCGGGGGTGCAGTAGTTTGAATGAACATATCTGTTCTACCGCTTGCTCCACCAAAGAGGACTTTTCCCAGAGAAGCAGATGTAGCTGTCTATAATGGGTCAACAGTCCCAGGTAGTACCGTATGCTATTATATACGGTAGCTGCCATTGCCTATCTGACTTGAATCTTCTACCTTAAAACAGTCAATAACTAGGGATTAAAACCTTCTATCTTAATCCCCAGTTTTTGACGGTTTTTACATCATTAAACATAATCAGAAGGGATGATTCAAAGCTAGTAATCCACGCGCACATAACGGCTTTTTAAGGGGAAAAGGAAATTTTCTTTGTACTGTATGTTTGCGTGATTTGCATGTAATTCAGTCTGCTTGCAGTTGTTAGTACATGTAGTTCTTTGTTCTTGTAACCCCTGTGTATTCATGTTTTGTTTGGTTCTTTTATGCAATAACCTCCGCTTCGGGACCTCCGGAGTGACCTGTACTACCTTGCGTGTGCCTGATAGCATAGGCATCACTCCATTCTGTCCAAACCGCCATCACGAATTTTTATAAAGTATACCAGCACTGGATAAATTAAATTAATACTTTCTGAAGATTGCCAAGCTCTTTAACTACCTGAAAGTCGAAGTTTTATGACTTTTTATGATCAGGTCGTGGTTTAATTACCTTTTCATTGCCTGAATGTCGGAGTTTTATTACTATTTCATGGCCTGGAGTACAGGGTATTATTACTCGTTATGGCGTAGTTGTCGGGGTATTAGTACTTTATAGTCTTCTTAAGAATTTTCTAGCCTTTAATAAAAACTTACAAGACGATTTTTCCACCTTAATAATCTCCATACATTTTCATCTCTTGCGAGAGTTACTCAATTTACAGATTCAGTCGACACAGCACAAATAAGTCTATAGGAAATATGATGTAAGATATAATCGCTGTATTGCAAAATTTTAATTTTTTATTTGATGAGTGAGTTTAAGTTTCAACAAAAGCCTGATCAATACGTAATGTATTAAGCACAAAACTGTATATGCTAACAACATGTAATACATTGCAAGATAAAATGGAAAGGTACGTGGACACAGTAGTAATAAAAAAGGTAGGTTTTTTTCCCCCACCATCTCGGCCCAGTATAAAGTTTTTTTCCCCTTTTTTTGTTCTTTTTGTACTTATTCTGTGATTCGTATTGGCGCACTCTCAAAACAAGTACAAATCAATTTTTGTTATCCTACCGTACTGATTTCTACATAACCTATTTCGCTGCGATATTTGTTTGTGGCACTTGCAAGTAAGTCGTTTTAATAGTTCGAATTAAAACTGACGGAACATATTGATTTGATGAGGAAATTGAACAGTTCATTTGCTTATTGAAATATTACATTTTAATTTTTGTGTGGCACAATCAACAATCTACGGGAGTTCAGAATGCAAATTAGTCATTTCCGTGACTGAATGTTGAAAGCTAACATTTCCGGATCTTACAATCATCATGATTAACGACAGAGTCATTAAAATTCTGTGCAGAAACTGAGATTAAACATGTACTGCTATTGTGCGTACAGTATTTTATTATATATTCATAATAAGATATTGAAAATATCAGTCGGAAGGAAAATATGATTGCGCCCCAGTGGCAATATCACTTTTATCGCTTAGTGGAGATATACCACTTTTTGAACTACTTTCTTTTTCCATTTAGGAAATATATCTGCCCTTAGGTATGTTATTAAAATCTGTATTTACATATTTATGACTAGTTTCTTCTTCTTCTTTTTCTCTCACCGCTCAGGTGGTCTAGTGGTTAGAGTGTCCGCCTCGGATGCAGGAGGTCGCGGGTTCGAACCCCGGCCGAGGCATACTTAAAACTTTTAAAAATGGTACTAACAGCTGCCTCGCTAGGTGCTCAGCATTAAGAGGTTAATGTTAGGACTGGAAGGCCTGGTGTCAGGAAAATGTGACTGGGTGGGACATCATGTTACATGTCTGCGGCATGATTACCTCAATGCTAGACATCACTGTAAACTGCCACTATTGACATCGAGGTGCTATGACGTTAAACATCCAAATCATCACACACACGCACACACACACACACACACACACACACACACTATCTCTCTCTCTCAAATGAACATATAAAATATGTAAAGACTGTAGACCCTCTAATAAACACCTGTTTATTTAATCGCTCAGGAGGCGCCATAAAATAATTTCAAAATTTGAACTCCAGACAACAAGAAGTAGGTTTCACGTAATAATTTTGTTAAATTAGTTTTCACACAAATCCTGCAAATGATTAGTGACTGAACTTACATGAACTGTTGACATTAGGGATTCTGCCAACCATACAGTGTGACTTTCAGGTTCTACAACAAACGGGCACATTACTTTTTAAGAAAAACGCGTGGCTAAATATTGTAGTTAAATTGTTTAAGTAGCAACACAACCTATCAACGCAATCGCAGTCATGTTTGAAAACGATAGAGAACTCGGGAACTGATGGGTGTTGATTGCACACCGAAATAAGGTGGCGATCACAATTTTTTGAGCAGCGTCTGTTGCTGAACTTGACTGCAAGATTACCAAAACTAAAAGTTCACATTGAACAAATTCAACAAAATAAAAAACTCCATAAAGTAAAACACAGTCTTTAAAATATTTTGTTTAAAGATGATACGCTCTGAAGTCTGCCGGATTTGCACAACACCACTAATCCCAAAAGCGTTTACTGTATTAACTCGCGCAAGAAATGTGCTACAGAAAATAAAAGATCTTTTATATTTCCGTTTGAAAACAGTTATTAATTTGATAAAATATACAATTGAACGTTTTATTCGTACAATAAAATTTGTTTAAAAGTTATCTGTTCTAAAATTATTATTAATTTCGGAACTTCTTTTTTACGATAAACTAATGCAATCTTTATTCGCACTGGTACAGAATGGAGAAGAAATCCACGCAGTTTATGCCTTTAAGTATATACGAAGAAGAAAATGCATCTTTAGTAGATATAAAGAAACTGTAAACATTTTATATTGTCAGTTGTGACAATGCAATATTTCCCACTGCTCGTTAAATGTTTCCTTATAAGCAAAAAATATATACCGTTTATACATAGAATGAATTAAACAAAATTATGCCATTACCAGCATATTTTCCAAATGGATTTTAACATTGATAATGCATATTAGCAGTAGGTATGTATTATCAGGGGAGAGAATTCCAGAGAGTGTTAGGACGAGACAGTTATTGACACGAATGATCTTGTGGTTTAGGGGTGCTTCTCACCGTAACATGAAATGCGTTGTTCGCGAAAGCTGTTCTCGAACTAAGAACTGAAACCACCACTGCAGTGAGAGTCGAATGAAACAAAGATGGCGGAACATGCCGTGTATGATGCACCATGTTTGTTGATCCGAGTTTAACTTACTTGTAAGGCGATTTCCAACATGAAGAGTCAGAAAATAACATGCGAGAACTAATACATGGCGTTTGGGTGTAAATCCCAAAACAAGCCGCCCAAAGCGAGCCTAAATGAAACTATGTGATTGTTTGGAAATACTACACCTCTAAACAGGGACAAAACTTATTTTTGGCGCACCAGTTCTTTAAGGTTTAGGGTAGTGAAAGAGTTGATGGCGTAAAGATCAAAATAACAAACTTTTCTCATAATGACCACCACTATTACCTGACCTAGATCGATGAAAGAAAAGTTCGGAAGCGCGTTTCTCATTATTTGACAGTTGTTTCCGTGTTAAATAACCGACACCAAAAAAAAATAAAATAAAAGAAACAAAAAAAAAAAAACAACAAAAAAAACCCCCCGCCATTTTTATTTATCTCGCATAGAACGAGCATTTTCTACATCATTTACTTGCTATAGCTCTTTTTCAAGGAGATAAAAATGTTGCAGATACTGGAAACGATTTTAGAACGATACTAACTGCCACCACATCTAGGCTAACTGATTACTGTTTTGTAGCTGTTATTAATATTGTTAAGGTAGTGGTGGTGGTATTGAAGATACACACGACTGCTGGTGGTTTGGTGAATAGATGTGAAATACCATATTTTTGTAAATACCCCACCCCAAGCTATTTAGGACGACAATATGACTACCGTCCAGCCAGCCCGAGGTAGCTCACAAGGCAGAAGTCAGTAACGCGCTCGGCCGTCGGGTTAAAACTGGGTGGTTTACAATAAGGCCCCGCGACTAGTTGTAAAATGACTTAAGTTTTTGTCTATTTTGTCAACATAAAGTGGGGCAAGTCCTTCTATCTACAAATACAATGTTGATTGTATTTTACCCAGCACTCATTTTCAGACCAGCCCCACACAGTATTCCATTAAAATATTACCAAGTTTACAAATGATAATAATTAACTATCATGGAATTTAGGCTGCCTGCTACGTAACACAAAAACCCCGAGACTCACCACCCCCGTAAATATTTCACTATTTCTGTGGGCAAATTTTAAAACTAGCATTAAGATATTTAAAAGTCTTTTAACGAAATCACAGGCCACATACAAATCGACGGACACCATGCACACACAACTAATCTGTATAATTAGTTTATAAGGGATTTAACACTATATAAGCATAACTCTGCCTGAATCATTCTAGTTTATATATAATAGTGATTTCAAATACATTGTAGCTAAATGGTGCTCATCGCTGAAGGATTTGCTTATATGTACTAAAAAATCCACTGTGAAGAAATTAGGCCTTTTCCCGAGTGTGGGCAACACATTAAAGTCTGAAATTAGATTATTCCCCGTACCGAAATTGACGAATGATTCAGGCAGACAGATTTTGTCAAAATCAGTATAGGTATATGTTATGTGGATTACAGCCCTAGGAACTCCAACCAAATGATTTCAATCACATATCGCCCTAGGAACTCCATGGGGTTGAATTGAAACACGTGTGTAATCAGTGGAGGTAACAACCCACACTATTGGCCGTAAGAAAATGGAATGAATTATCCGTGGGACAATATAAGTGGATTAACCAGAGGAAGATTGCCCTAGGACCGGCAAATAAGGGTTAGCAGATGACTTTTTACTGATTTTAATTTTTAACAAATTTCATCGGCGCTTATTTGAGGTGTTATATTATGCCAATTAGCACAAATGTACGTTATTAAAACTTTGTCCCTTTCACATCTTTGACTACAGCGGCCATTTTTTTTGTGATTGGACTGGGTATGCACACATCGAAGCCGGTCCGTCAGAACGAAAATGTTAACAGCAATATTCGTAGTTGATGACTTTCTATTGCGAACACGCAGCAAATATCGAATAAGTGCGGGGGTGGGGGTGGTGCAGGCGGCAAATACGGTTCCTTCAAAATTTGCTACAAAAACCAGGGGAAACGCAAAAATCAGACCGCTTTCGAGCTCTTGTTATGTAGCGCGTTATTGCAAGACAAAATCGTATGGCAGATGTTCCCTGGAGGTAGTCTTCGTGCTCAGGGGGCAAGAAAGTTGTTGCTCAGACGAGCAACACACGGCTCAGTATGAATATCTAAACGTGGCAAGTTTTTGGGGAGCTCAGCGAAAGCCTCGTCCCTTATGTGAATAATCAGCTCGTGTTTTCCAGCCTCATCAATGGCGATTGAAGAGTGTGTCTTCTAGCGGAAGACCTTATATCGTTATTACAGTTAGAGTTGAGGACGAGATTGAATTCTTCTTCACAGACGGTGCCTTGAATACGTGGTCAATGATTGTACTGAGTTTGGCATCGTTCAAAATGAGAATGTCATCATTCTATTTTGCATTTATGGCAAATGAAAGCCCCGGCTATTGACAGTAGTCCACAGACCAGCGATACAATTTCGAGGCCAAATGCAATGGCAGCAGTGATGATAATCGACAACAAGCCAATCCCTACTTCAGTGCCCCCTCCCCCCCCGCCACAAGAGTCATACTAGCGAACACATTGACAGCGTTCTTGTCCTTTACCAACTTGTGGAGGGCGCGCCGCTGTTAGGGTTTCGAGGTCATTTTTAAGGGTTTTGGGGGTCTGAGTATAACAAATTTGTTACAATTCCATTATTATGAGAGTGACATGAAAGTGTGCTTGTTTTGTTTTTTTTTGGGGGGGGGGGCAAGGAGCGCTGTAGTGCAGAAGAACTTGTCTTTTTCAAGGGTTACACGATTTTCTAGTCTAGATAGATGACATTACATACCTAGAACGAAAGATTTTTCTCAATGGCATCTCGCAGGTAGCAAGCGACCCCGAGGACCTATGAACGCACTATACGTGTTTTGTTCCGACATCGAAAGAGAATTGGCACAAGGTGCTCTGGTTGTTCCAAGCGCTCAGTATATATCAACCTTGTCTCCTCATTCCACTCCATTTTGAACAAGGCGTGTCAACCTAAATGGATGGTATTTTTGGTCGATGTCAGGGACTTGTTTTTGCAAGCTGCCAGAATACCCCGTCGTCGATCTCTGGTAGTCGGTATTATTGATTCATGTTCCTTGTTTTTGTCTGATTGCTCCCCCATTACTTGCTAATGCTGTTGTTTAAAGCTACGTGATTTCTGATTGCAAAAGCCAAAGATCATCAGAGTGGTTGATAATCCCGTTGACGTTGAGGCCCTAGCACCCAGTGGTATGTTCGATGGCACACATAGACGCAAAGCTAGTTGCAAAGTTTTATGTGAGCTGTTAGCCGCAATGTCATCTTTGCCATTAGATATTACGTACTTTTAAGGCCCCATTGTGATGGTCACGTTTCTCCACCGGGACTACCGTGGAGGTTAATGTAGTCAAAATCGGCGCATGGGACGGCAATAGTGCCATCGATATTTGATAAGTCTTGCGTGTAATCCCAGCAATAGTAAGCAGTATTGCCGTAACCCCACCAACCAATTAACGTGATTTTGTCGGCGCTGGTTGTGCTTACAATGACAACCTCGTTGTCCGTGTTGCAGACTCAGGAGAATACGGGGCAAAGGCACTGATGCGACTTCAGCGTGGGCACTAAAGAAGGCAAGACAAAATAGTCTTATCAAGTGATTGTGGTCTTGCGAGCACTAGCGATTAATTCAAGGGTGATAGTGCGATCGAACATATTAACTAGCTTTCTTTATTCGTCTAAAATGTGTACTGAGAACTCATGGGTGCCGTCTTCGCGTAGTCTGCGATTGTCTCCGTAGTGACTCACTACTTATAAGAATTATTTGTAATAGGGTACTGTTTTGTACCATCAAGAATATTCTCGAATGTGTTTATTTGATTGAGGTGGTGAACGCTGATGAATGTCAGGATTAGTTACTACTAATGTGCCCCTTGATACGATAGCCACCTTATCATCGAACCCATACATGCGAGCTAACGGCAAGGGGAACTCGAGGGTATAGTCGGGAGGGGGTGGGGTGATCGTGATGCTGATCGGCCCATTCGCCGCGTTGTAATCCGCAGTGATTCAAGGAATTGAAACATGTAATACTTTTAGAGCGTATGTCAAATTAAAATACCGATCCGGAATGGTGAAGAGTTTTGGGCCGTTAAGATCAAACGCATCTGGTTACCAAGCTCGGACGAAATGTCGAAACATCCTGATTTGTACGAAATCTCCAGAGCGTTAAGATTTTACAAGAGTCTATAAGTATCATCTGCTCTAAGGACACCGTCCCAACTGAAGGATTGGTCAAGACAACGCACGTTATCAGAACTAGCACTTGTGTTAGCACTAGGGAGGAGGGATTCTAATAGCTGAGCGAAATACTGCCCCGGCGGTGTCTTCAACGAGAGAGCGAGAGAGAGAGAGAGAGAGAGAGAGAGAGAGTATGATCGTGTATGACTCACTCAATGTCGAGACGAAAGATTCTACGGACAAGAGGTCTTCCGGAAATGCAGAAGGATGGATGAAGTTTTAGCAAAATCATTTGAAGTTTGCCATTTGGTACACGACCATTGATTATATCGACAGCGTAGGCAAGCAGCTGTTGTCCGTCCGTCTTTTCGCTAGGAACGGCTGATCTGACAGAGAAGATGAAGAGCTTTTATTGGTTCCATATCTATTGCCATGTTTAAAACGATCCTAATCCAGACGCAGTGTACCTATGCCAAACCGAATTGGGTGGAATGGGCTCAAAAACAGCGAAGGCTTCTGCAACGAGTTTATGTGGTCAGAAACTCAGACTGGCGGCAGCAGCACCGCGCAAACCATGGACTTGATACATCCGAACCCCGTGAGAATCTCAGCAATTTTGATTGCCGCCTAGCGAAAGACGGTTCATAATTTGTCAGCATGAGTGGTGTCCCTAGAAAGAACCCGATCAGTCGTCTACTGGCTTATTCTTTCTCGTTCCTCGTTCGTTAGACCCATTTCAGTTTCCACACGGATCAGCGTTTCGTCTTCTATTTTGATGTGGTCCTCTATTTCTTCTAGTTTCACGATGTTATTCAAAAGAGAAACTTGAACCACTGTATGTTTAAAGTGCCTTGTCTAGGCCACTGAGTTCTCGATAAGTTAGATAACCAGTTTTTGCTGTTACTTTGAGCATTTATATCACTCCTTGAGCCGTGGGGAGTTTTTGTGCTTCAGCCGACAATAGTCCGTCCGCCCTACAATTACCCCATCCGCCGTTGTAGTGCGAATAGGGCTAATAGTTTACTTGAACGCTTCGTTGTTAGCAGTAATCAGTTTTCAGCTCGCTTTACTGTGGAGTGGGGGCCGTCTTTCTTTGCCATAAACATCAATGAGGACCAAATTCTTACATTTCATTTTCTGGCCGAGATACATACACGCTACGATTGCAAACTTTTCGCACTCCTATTTGCTTTTCAGCAATTTTGGCTGGCAGTAATAAGCAGCGGGTAATCGCTCATATCGTATAGATGCGAGTCTCGACTCGTGTTCCGGTATTGATCGGTTGTCTCGATGCTTAGCAGCGAGCTGTCTGTGTCAATGTACAGAAGTTGCGCCTTGTTCAGTAACACCCTTTTATCTGGCTGTGATAGAGGTCGTACATCAGGTGCTTCCTCAGATCCAGGATGCTTACCTTTAGGTTGGTCGTTTTGAAATAGGCAGCAACAAGTTTTTTTCGCAACTAAAACGCTAGATCGGTAAGCAACCGGCACATCCTGTCTTCTTCGCCTATTGGCTTGTCCAGGTCCATTTCGTGAGGTTTTCCATGGTCGTCCCAAGAACACAGTAGTTTCTGATGAGCTTAAAGAAGTCTTTTTTGAACTCTTAGGATGCATTGGTTTTCAATTTCGTATGTTATCCTTAGGTCACTAAATGACGCAAACACGTCCACTAATAGAAGCAAATGGGTGTTGAGGTAGAGGTCGTGATAGTTTCCGCGTTCTGGCAGGCGAATGCTTTCCTCGCGTGCATCGTATGCTCATAATTCATTTCGGTTATGCCGGCTCGATTGAGCTGCCGTAGAAGGCCTTTATGCCGGCTCGACTGAGCTGCCGTAGAAGGCCTATATCGGTGAAAGTTACGCTTCCTTCAAATCTCTATTAGCTGTTCATATATTCATACGGGTAGATGCCCTTTTTGGTTTGGTCAGTCTCATGCTCCGTGTACTGTACCGCGATGCGAGATACTGCATAAGCCATGCTAGTGGGCTAGCTTATAGAAGCTGCTGTTTATAAACTAGAGGCTTTCAGGAAACTGCAACTGCTCCAGTGATAACGCCATGTACTTTCCCATTTTGTTTCCGACGTCAATGATTTTCTTCGTCGAGATTGTTCCAATGGCTTCCTTAATAATGTGACCGCCGTAGCCTCGCAGATTATGCAGCTCAACTTGCACCTTCATTTTCTCTGGGTAGATGCACAACCTTTGTTTACATGATGTTGAGCGAGGCCGCGGTACTTGTAATATCTCCCCATCCCCCAGCTTTCCGAGACAGATGGAAACCCCTACAGTCGTCACCGTCCATTATTGTTAATAGTGTGTTCCGATAGATTTCTCGAATATCCACGATCTCACCATCTGAAGACAAATAGCTTCAATGTTCGTTCCAAACTTTTCTCGAAACCTTTTAAAATATTTGCAAGTAAAATAGCACGAAGAAAGAAGGAGATAATATTCAGCATCGACTGGAAAGACTCAGTTTGTGAAGTTTGGATTCTTCCAGTGGCCAGTGGGTAGCACATCCTTCTGTTCGATTCCTGTTGCCTCTCTTATTTTTGTGGATTGCCATTTTATTGTGTTGTAACTTTTTTTTAACATAATTCGAATGATGTTTGCTCATTAAATTAATTGGTCATATGGAAGTTTAATACCCAGGTTTAGGTATTCCGTTATGGACTTGTTGCAAGATTAGAATCAGTTCACGCAAGAGACGTGTGGGGGTGGTTGTCAAAATTCACGCAGCTGCAACATTATAACTGTTCTCTTTGAATTTACAAACAAATATCCATATGGTTAGCTCACTGGTAATTATCAGTGAAAATCAAAAGGAATATGAACGCAGCCGCCCTTAGGCTTGAAACTTACCTGTGTTAATCTAGATTATTATTTGATGGATTCTGATGATGAGATTTATAACAATTTCTACACCTCTGCTTTAGATATTTAGTAGTTTCATTAACTTGATTTACATAAAGGAGAGGTTTTAAAATAATATCTTTACGCTGGGATTTAGATGAAAGACTGCTTATTGCCAAACGCGAAGCCTCTTTAAAAACTGTAAATATAAAGCAATAAAATAAAAATACATTTCAGTCGCTTCTCTCCTTTCTAATATATTGAAATTTTAGGCACCTATGCTTCTGTGAAAAGGGCAATGGGGTGAAAGTTACGAGTACCGTGTATCCACTCAAACTTAAAAAGCTCAAGTAAAATAACAATACATTTCAATCGCTTCTCTCCATTCTGATATTTTGATTCGTAAATTGTATGATCGAAAGTGACAGATTTTTTTTTTTCTCCATAAAAATCTCGCTCGTTTCTATTCACATACAAAGTGTGAGTGTTAACTTCGAAATACAGATGTTCAAAATGAAATAATTTCTCAGTCCACATTTGGTAACAAAGCTTTTGGAATGTGCATGTATTTTATCTGTATATCGCGCGCACAAATCATAGACCCCCATGCTTCTATCAAAAGCGGCGATGGTGGGAAAGTTATTAGTACAGTGCATTCACTCAAAGTTGAAAAAGCTCATATCTCCGCAACCAGATATCCTATTTGAGTTAAATATTTTGTTTTGTCAAGTTTTTTAAACATGCATTAATAAGCTATCTTAAATTTGATTGGATGATTTCCGTAAACTTTATTGAGGAGTCGAGTAGTTAGATTTGAAAACTGAATGCTATATATTTCTTTCTTTTCATCATCATTTGGAATATGTCTTGCCGAATAATGGGAGGGTACGCAGGAGGCAATCCGATTCAAGTCGGCTACAACAGAACTTGGAAGTGTGACGCAATATATAGGCAAAGCAAACATATCATATAGCATGGGTATGCGGAGGTCATATACGGTAAATAGATCCTAAAAGATCCAACTACCATTCTCAACCTTTCTGTTTTTTTTTAATAAATTTTTGTCTTCGGCAGATTTCGAAACAGTCCATGCAGCTCAACAATATGAAAAACAAACAATACTAAAAACCAAAGGCTTGGAAAAAAAAACACCGAAGTATTTTATAACTATGTAATAATCTTTTAGATCGGATCAGAATATCACTGATGGAAAAAGCAACATCAACAGCAACATGTGAAAAGATGAATACTATCAGCCGATAGAAACTATATCGTTCATCTCTTGAATCTGGGATACAAATGAATCGTTA
Source organism: Megalonaias nervosa (assembly GCA_016617855.1). NCBI lineage: Eukaryota > Metazoa > Mollusca > Bivalvia > Unionida > Unionidae > Megalonaias > Megalonaias nervosa. The sequence goes on from JAECUM010001512.1 coordinate 97,825, forward strand.
TACAAGTTTTGTGTTTCAGCTGTAGATTCTGTCTGATAACTTTAGGTATAATTGTTTTACGTTGGTAGTGTGGATTGTTTACAAACAATTATATCTATTTTTAGAGGCAAGTAAGTTTGAAATCATTGTTCCCAGCAATCTAAATATGTCGAAGTCACACACAATGCTAAAGTGTAAACTAAATGAGAGTTGAGAAGTTTCTTGTACAATGATGTTGCCGTGTTGTTACCATACGTTTCTGTTCATTTAGCAAAAAGTCGCCACATTAAACAGTCCAGTTAAGCGATGACTATTTGGCAATACAATTATCTGCTATCTGATATGAAAATGAATCTATCATTCACGTCATTGATATGATCTAGTGGATCGATGAAATATGCACTGTGTGTAATGAAACATCAAAAGGCCGAGTAATTAAGTAAATCTGTAGGTCGATAAGTTATTTTAATTGCTTTCCGTTGGTGCTTTTGTTCGTTAATTGATTTCCTGCTGTAATGCAAATGCAGAACAATGCATCGTGACTTAAAACCGTTTGCATTTGCAACTCTCGTGAAATATTTATCTCACATTTCATATTGGAATAAATAGCGAATTTGTATGCCTCAGCATTGTAACATTGATTGGGTACAGTGTCTAAGGTCAGGAATTAGCGAAATTGTAGTTGTGAGCCTACTCCAAACACGGAGGTTGTTGTTGTTGTTGTAGGGCTTAACGCTATTTTTCAGCACACGATAGGTTATATATGACGGCCAGTATTAATGGTGGAGGAAGAACCCGAGAAAACCCCGGAAAGAACCATCGACCCACGAGAAGCTGCTGGCAAGCTTTCTCACATATCCACATTGGCCGAATCCGAGACTCGAACCCACTCAGACAGAGGTGAGATGGCAGTGATCCGTAACGGAGAGCGCTTTAGACCACTCGGCCACTCGGGGCCCCCTAAACACGGAGGTTGACTATCCGTAGACAAATGAATCAGGCTGCACGGTTTACTTTTCGTTTTATTCGGACGTTGTCATTAACTTAATAAAGAACTATCAACGTATTTTGTGTCGAGATCGAGAGATCGAGAGAGAGAGAATGGTCCGAAAACTAATACCAAAGATGGTGGACACATGCGTGCATTAAGAAGTTACACATAAAAACCTAGCATAGATATGAGAATTAGAGTGGTAAAAACCAGAAATACAATGCAACATTTATCAGATGCTTCACTTTCCTGTTCTGAAAATAACCCGTTAGGTTGGATTTTATGTGATTTTCTTATCTCTTCCGTTTTATGATGTCACGCGACCATTATTGGTCTTCGTGTATTCATTAGCAACTGTCAGGGCTTACGGCATTATGGAGGTTCTCGTGTTATTTCTGAAAGCTTGCAATCGTGCAAAATGGAAGAGTTCTTTTTTGTTTTACAGATGATTTGTTAAACGGTCAAACTTTACATTTCTTCCAAACACCTGACATTCAGGATATAAATTAAAGGTTTAATGTTTGACATAGTTTATCCATCGATCATAACAGTGTGTATGTGTGATTTAGATTTTTAACGTAGCTTTAACAATTTTTCAGTCGTATTGCTACAATGTCTGCAGTGTGACAGTTTATAGTGATGTTTAGCACTGGGGCATCATGCCACAGACATGTGGCATGATGTCCCACCCAGTCACATTATCCTGACACCAGGCCGACCAGTCCTAACACGAACCTCTTAATGCTGAGCGCCAAGCGAGGCAGCTGTTAGTTCCATTTTTAAAGTCTTTGGTATGACTCGGCCGGGGTTCGAACCCACGACCTCCCGCATCCGAGGCGGACGCTCTAACCACTAGGCCACCGGAGCGGTCTCGTTCATAACATGTTTCATTATTCACGTAAATGTTGATAAACATTTTGTACTTAGTACTTAATCCCAGATTTTCAAGTATTAACGAGAAAAGAGTATAAATAGTGTCCTATATGTCCATCTAAGCAGCGACAATCGGAAAAGGGTTCCCGGGTGGCTGAGTAATCTAAAGCGCTCACCTTTATCGAAAACCGCCATCTCACCTCTGTCAGCGTAGGTTCGAATCTCGGGTTCTGCCAATATGGATATGTGAGAAAGCATGCCAGTAGCTTCCTGTGGATCGGTGGTTCTTATCCGGGTTCGTCAATCACCAGTTATATTGGCCTCCATGTATAGCGTATCATGCTCTGCAAAATGGTGTTAAACCCCAAACAAGAACTGTCAGCACCAATGGTAAGAAGGCTTGCACATGAATGATGCATGAGTTTCATTAACTGTATTTAGCTTGACATTGTTAAAACCCAACTGCAAATCCACCCACTAACCAAAAGTGGGCCCCTACGAATATCCTTTTGCAAAACAAATGTGCGTTACTTCCTTGATTTCTGTATATGATTAAACGAAGAATAAAATCTGACCATCGGTGATGGATGGGATAATTTTACAAGGCTGTGATATAAATTTCCCTGGATCTACCACCCTATATTATAAAAAGCTAACTCTATCATATATGTCTCTCTTTTTTTTAAATATGATCCTATATTACCTTGTGTTCTAGAGTGAAAAAACCTTATGGTTAAAAGGACATAGTGACGTATGTACATGCACGTTTGCTACACCAGAACATAAATGTATTTTTGACAATTTTAGAATACATAATTAGTATTTCTTTTGTTGATTTGGGGACATTACACGGAAGTAAAACATCACAAACAGAATTGGTATTATCTTACAGTAGTTATATTGTAATAAATCCGATTCGGGTTTAGAGGCTGATATTTAAGAATTGTGCCTGAAGGAAAAACATATAAGATCTTCAATACATGTTTGAAATGTTTGCATTGATCAAAAATTACTGTCAGATAAAAAGTCTAGTATTTTAATAAGACGGAAATAACATATTATTATTGACTAACGAACTCTTCTCCGCTCGGCGATCGTTTCAAAAACTCATAATGCCACCACTGGAACATATCCCGTTGTCATGAGATATCTGGAGCACAAGATTTTAAATAAAATTAAAAATCTGTACAGTTTGAATTTTAATATTTTCAGAGAAAATGGAGGTAAACTTACTAAAATTTAAGCTGAGCATCGTTGGTTCTGTATATCGTTAAATGCCGGATGGCTTCTAATTTTCAAGAAGCTTTCAGTCCGAGTTTAATTTGTGTCAAGACAGTTTCCTCCTTACAAAGCAGAAGATCAAACTCAACAACAAAGGAAGTTATTACTGCGCACGCCTAGATTTTTGTCCGTAAAGCATAGATTTTGTTACTGTAGTAGCACCCTGCATACCGAATCACTTAAATTTTCAATGACAGACGGTAACCCACTGACAGAGGGAAGCCTCAGTATCATGTTGTGTAAGAATGATGATGGAGTATACATCTGTACAGCGTACGAGTTGTTTTACCTATCGTCGTTGATAATTTAAATGATTTGGTATGCAGGGTGTGGTAGTTTCTTAATCTATAATGATCACGTGATCACGATTTGTCTTCCTTGTTTATCTATAAAGAACTCTGGTTGCTTGAGCCTACGTGCGTGTGATTTGGATTTTTAACGTAGCTTTGATAATTTTTCAGTCATATCGCCACGATGTCTGCAGTGTGACAGTTTATAGTGATGTCTAGCACTGGGACATCAAAACGCAGACATGTAGCATGATGTCCTACCCAGTCACATTATCCTGACACCAGGCCGACCAGTCCTAACACTAACCTCTTAATGCTGAGCGCCTAACGGGGCAGCTGCTAGTACCATTTTTATAAGTCTTTGATATGACTCAGCCGGGGTTCGAACGCGTGACCTCCCGCATCCGAGGCGGACGCTGTAACGACTAGGCCACCGGAGCGGTCCTGGTTGCCTGAAGCAAACATTTTAAGTCATTATTACCAATAAATTACCCCTCCCCCGATTCCTATCAGATTAATCAACTAACTTTGAAGATAGACAGATAGGTAAAGATATTACGAAATAAATAAATTTCTTGTTCAAATTCGTCCATTTTGGCTAGCTATATTGTACGCTAGCCGGCGTTGAGATTATTGATGTGGCTAAGCAATCTTTGAAAGATGGCACTTCACGAAGCAACCAGTCCGCAGGGAATTAAATCTTATTGGCGGTTTTCCCCAGGTGTAATTTTCTATCGGATTATGCTCGTGGACGGAAGCTGAATGGTAAGCCTACACGTGTAATACAAAATAAACGCTGTAATAAAAAATCGTCTGGCATTTACTCTTGCACTCGGAAAGAAAATATTCATATCTCGTACATTTCGACCAACGGCAAAAGTTGAAGAAACAGCTGCATTGAGCTATTGGCTGTGACATTCGCCTACAGTGTGCAACTCAATATCGTGGTTCGTAAGAGGGAAACATCGACTGCTCCCACCCTTGGTTTCAGTGTATGCTGTGAATCTATCGTATTGGTCCTGATACTGTTTGTGCTATATCGTGGTACTGCATCACAGACAATGGTAAGTGAATTTTTTTTAAAGTATTTTCCATATTTTACAGTCCCTGTATCATTTTAATTATTTAAATGATTGTTTCCTAAGTAGAGACTAATGATAGACCAAACACAAATAAATAAATAAATAAATAAATAAATAAACAAAACATAACACCAATATTTTTCACCTTAACCCAAAACATAAGCTTAACATTATTTAAATATTCAGTGTGTTTCGCAATTTCAATGAAATTATTATATATTTAAAACGACTTTACCCTATCATTTATTAATGCTGTTATTTATCTATTGTTCAGACAGAGGTTTTTGGTTTATTTTGACAATTTTATTGACGCAAGCAAACAGATGAAATTAAACAATTCAAAACTGACACTAATTTGAAGCCATGACATTAAACGTAATAAAACATTTTAATTTATTTGCGTGATCTCAGCTTGTCCATTTGAAACAGGATAATGACTCAACTTTGACTTGTCGAGTTATAAACTCATTCGAATATAACTTGAGATATCCAAGCGCTGCCTTGTTGTTGGGACTTACCTAAAAGTAACAGATGCGTGTGAATCGTAACATTGTTCAAAATAACTATTATTAGGTGAAATTTTCGATTTGCACAATAGATATTTAAAATATATTTCATAAAATTGTTAGTGCCGAATTGTACAAAACAAAGAAACTGCTCGATTATATACTACTTGACCACCGTACTCTTGGTTCATAATATAAATTCTTTCCTATTATTATCTGGTTATCGTTTTTACTTATTCTCTTTAAAACCTTCGTACGTCTACCTGTTTATATCGACTTATATTGAAGCCATCCATCCTTTTTATTTATAAGCATTGGTTGTTATGGTTCTAACGGCACTCTCAGCACTTTATCGACTACATCTTATACCAAAAGACCTGGGCGGATACCGAACCCGTGAATTTGAATTACGAGTCCTACGCTCTACCAACTGAACAACCATGACTCATGTTCCCCTCTGTAGTATGTATTTCTAAGTTTTGGGAACGTTGTTTTCTCTGATAGCGATAAAAAAATGGTCAAATATTTTTTTTAGGGATGTGAAGAGAACGTAGCAGTTAAAAGCACAAGTGTTTCGTGCAAGATAATAAAATGTGGTCGTTTTGACTAATTACTTCGTGGAGATAAGCCTCATATCTTTCAGACTGCAAATGCAAGACAACAATATCTGCCAATATTTGATTAAGAATCTCGTAAGAATCTGTTAATATTGTCATTATTATAGTTCAGTTCTCAATAAAAATCTTTTTAAAAAATCTGCTATTGTCAATGAGTACAGTCGTTACGTTGTTGGGTGTTTCCCCACCCCCGGCCACCACACCCAGGAACGAAAACAAAAACAAGAGGAGGAGAATTCATCTTACCATTGATAATTTTAATTGCTGACCATTCTTTATGAATCTACACACGGTTCACCATGCTATTAGGTATTGCATCGCTATCAGTTTGAATATCCCTACATGCAGGTCAATACACAATTTTCGAATTTTAAACATCTGGTGTGGAATGAGAGAGGATTTTTATGGTAAAAAATAACTATATTAAATTGGTACAATGAAATTTCAATGTTTGAAGCTGGCTGGCGTCACAAATTTTATCCTTCAATTTCACTATTAAAACTTTATAATTCTAACACAGCAACTATGATATTATGATCAAACATGATGTGGAGCTGAGCATTAATTTTTAGGGATGTAAATATTGCAAAAAGTATTGGCAGATGTAACAGATACTGAAATATGACAACAGGTATTGGAAAATGTAAGGGATATTGAAATATAACAACAGGTATTGGCAAATGTAAGGGATACTGAAATATGACAACAGGTATTGGCAAATGTAAGGGATACTGAAATATGGCAACATGTATTGGCAAATCTAAGGGATACTGAAATATGACATAGGTATTGGCAAATGTAAGAGATAGTGAAATATGACATAGGTAATGGCAAATCTAAGGATACTGAACTATGACATAGGTATTGGCAAATGTAATACTGAAATAGGACAAAAGGTATAGGTACTAATGTGTCTGTTTCTTAAATAAACTACATTAGTTACTTATACTATATATATCTTAATTAGTAATTTCCGCCTGACATAGTAGTTCGCTCAGCTCGTACCCGGTCTGTGAGAACCGTATAATGGTACATCCAAACGTAGGGCACTGACTTGTATGTTTAGTAGACGCTAGGCGGAAGACGATATCAGACGCATTGTTTCGCAAGGACTGTCCATAATGATTACGTTTCGTACGTACAGAACAGCCTATAGGCGTTTTAAAACAAAAGTTATTTAAGAGAAATTTCGCATAGAATGTGTTTAATTTGTCTGTAAATAAAGAAAAAGTTCTTCACATTTTTTGCGCAACTGCATGTGCTTTTCACACTTTCCTGAGTAATCCATTTCCGACAAGAGCTGCTGTTTGTTCTTGATGACCTCTACAGTTTTAGCTATAACATAATGGTGGATATTAAATCAAATCTCTAGGCAGTGATACTTACGAATGAGCTGCTAAAATTCCACGACATGAAATATTAATTACAAATAATCGACGTGCTCTCGTTTTTCATATCATAACCAACATCAATTTAATGCTTGAATCATGGCTGTGCATACATTTTATGTTTTAAATTTGTGCGATTTTACGAATAATTAAAAAAGTACAGAATATGTGAAGTCATGCCTTTGTGGGGTGTAAAATCAATGTAGAAAACTGACTCTTCTAGCTGTTTGTACTACTGTCGTTCACAGCCCGACATTTTGCTGTGCTTTACATCTAGCATATTTCGATTACATATAACAACGTACCATCTTGTATTGATGATATACAAACCCTATTAATTTTTATTTTTTTTTCCAGTCTAGTACTACAGACTAAAATAACTCAGTGGTTCTCAATCTTTTTTTGCGGACCACTTGAACACTGCTGAGGGGTCTCGGCGAACCACTTAATGATCTTTCCTGACGTTGATTGCACCGATAGATAACTATCGCAACCTTTCCGCGGACCACAGTTTGAGAACCTCTGGGTTCACTCATGGAAATGTAGAAAGATAATACCTGTAGACAAAAAAAATTTGTCACTTCCTATTTAATATGAGTAATCTAAGAGTTCAGTATATCCTGTCATTGACCGACTGAGATGAATGACCCGATGCAAATGGACTAAATAAATCTTTCATCAAATTTGACGTAGCTCTTTGAATTTTATAAACTTCATATCCCCCACTCCGCCAAATTAAAACTAAAATAAAATGTAGTGAACGAGTACTCCCCACCAATACTTGCCCTGCGTCTGCTATTAAAATTATTCGAATATGTCCCCATTTATTCTTGCCCTGTGTCAGGTATTAAAGGTATTTGATTATGTCCCCAATAATACTTGCCCTGCGTCTGGTATTAAAGTTGTTCGAGTATGTTTGAACTAATACTTGCCCTGAGTCTGGTATTAAAGTTATTCGAATATGTCCCCATTTATTCTTGCCCTGTGTCAGGTATTAAAGGTATTTGATTATGTCCCCAATAATACTTGCCCTGCGTCTGGTATTAAAGTTATTCGAGTATGTTTGAACTAATACTTGCCCTGAGTCTGGTATTAAAGTTATTCGATGTTAAGGACGTCATTATTGATATATATGAATTTCGAAAGATTTTTTTATAAGTTTGATGATAAAAGCTTCTAGACACATTAAGCGTTAAAATGCCACTGAATTACACATTGCAATACAAGGAAATAAAAATGACCATATCGTTGTTATTCAGGCTATTGTCTCCATGGTGTGACGTACTGAAATTTCATGTTGCTAGTATTTCTTATATTGCAAACATTTCTTTCACCTAGATTTAAATATGATGGGCTCAAATGAGGATATATATATATATATAT
>JAECUM010001513.1:0-140506 GCA_016617855.1 Megalonaias nervosa
ACACACTTTTTTGATCAAATATCAAACTCTTAAAACATCAGAATAACTTCTTTGCGTATTTGACATTCGAATATCAAATATTTGTAGACTATATATATATATAATAGAGAGAGAGAGAGGGGGGGGGTAGATAGAAACAGTTTTATCAATATTTTTATTGTGCATAATGCAAATTTAAAAAAAAAATAATAATATATTATACCTTGATATATTATTGACGAATGTTCAATATTTCATCAGAACTCAAATTATATAATAAAAAATTATGGTGTGCATAATACTTATATTCATAAAATAAATAAGTATTTTATAAATAATTCATCATAATATGTTGAGAATTAATCTTAAAATGCCCTTTCATTTTTAAAGAATTAGGAAACTTATTTTTATTATATTAGTTTATACTTTCAGTAGTTAAGTTATTCTGTAAATTGTAATAATATAAAAATATTCTTAACTAATTGTAAACAGGGGACATAATTTAAAAAAAGTTTGATTAATGAATGTCGTATAGAGTTTTGGAATTTAGATCTTTTGGATACACCGTATTAAGACGGTGAATCCAATAGGTTTCCTTTAGCAGACGTTCCATATCAGAATCAGCTATAACAATAGGTATAAAGGAGAAATCTTGCAAAGTATGGTAACTCTTGTTAAAATGTGCGGCAACATGAGATGAAATGATTGATCGATATAATTTGTTATGTCTGATCTATGTTGGTTCATACGTTTAGATATTTGTTGACTGGTTTTTCCAATCTATTGGATGCCACATTTTTTGCATGTGATCAAATAAATAACATTTGATGTTGCACAATTAGTATCACAATGCATATTAAATGTTTCTTTCGTATTATTACCATTGAAAGAAGTATTTTCATTAATAAAAGAACAATGCGAACATCTACGTCTATTACATTTAGTTGATGATCCCTTTTTATATGATGTTTTTTTTCCAGTTTAAAATTAATTAGGAAATCTTTACAATTTTTACTCCTTTAATAAGCAATTGTGGGTTTGCTTTCATGTTGCGATTAACACTTGGTTTACATGATAATTTTAATAAATCCCAATTTTTATTGATAATCTTACCTATGTTAGTCAAACGTGGATTATATTCAATAACAAAAGGAATGATATCTTCATTTCTATTTTTGATTTTACGTTGTAAAGATTCAAGCTGTGTAAGAGAAGATACTTTTTGGAAAGCAGTATAAATGATGTGAATAGGGTAATTTCTGTTTAAAAATGCTGACTTAACTCTGTCAAAGATGATCTAAAAACAGTGTCATCGGAAATAATTCTACTATATCTTTTTGCTTGCCCGTTTTTACATGATTTAGGATGACATGAAGAATATTCAACATATTGATGAATATTCGTGTTTTTAACATGAACCATGGTAGTGATGTCATTATTTTCATTTTTCACGACCTCTATGTCCAAAAATGATACTTTAGTTTTAGACACATTGAATGTAAATTTTATTGTTGGATGTAATTTGTCTAAACAATCTATAAAATAATAAAGGTCTTCTAATGAATAACTCCAAACCATTTTTTAAAATATGTGCATTATACTTGACAAAATATTAATAAAACTGTTTATCTCTATTTATTCATAAATTTTTGATATAGTTATCAATAGAGATATATGTATCTTTAAGATCCAGTGTTACGTATTTTTATGTATTAAAATATCATTTATCTGTACTGTATGTGCATATTTCCATGTCAATTATTCGTGAAAGAATAAAATAATTAGGTTAAAAATGTAAGCTGTGACGTCATCTTGTTTATGTCATACTGTTTACATCATTGATCACTTAGAAACAGAATATATTTAATGACGTAAGCAATTATATTGAATTCAGTTTGAATTCAGTCTGATGAAGTAATAAAGCTAAACCGGTCACACATCGTACCTGTTGGTGTTGTTTATATATATATATATATATATATATATATATATATATATATATATATATATATATATATATATATATATATATATATATATACCGCATACACCTTCCTTGGGATTTATCTACAGTGTTTATCAATGATACAAAGTGCAAACCATGTCGACATTATGCAGTAAATTCCTCGGTTACGTGATACACATACTGTGATGTACTTAATGTTTTGTTTTTGTTGTTGTTTCTTAAACATACTAAAATGTTCTAAAAATCGATTATTATTAATTAAATATGGAAATGTCCAAATGCCTCTCTCTCTCTCTCTCTCTCTCTCTCTCTCCAGAGAGGACCATCGTTGCAAGATACAGGCTAAAAATCTATGAAATGACGAACGTAGAGGATTTTGGTTTGTGTCATACCCATACTGTACTGACCGTTTGCAAGGGTCTCTTGCCATGCATTCCCACATTGTTCTGACCATTTATAAGGGCCTCTTACCATACATACCTATACTGTATTTACCATTTATAAGAGCCTCTTGCCATACATACCCATACTATACTGACCATTTATAAGGGCATCTTGCCATGCATACCCAGACTGTACCGACCGTTTATAACGTCCTCTTTCCATACATACTCAGACTGTACCGACCGTTTATAAACTTCTTCTTGCCATACATACCCACACTAGAAAGGTGCTTTTGAATTGCATATGTTGTTTAAATATAATTGTGAATGGTGATTTCAGTACATAATAAAGAAATAAATGATTATAATGAAAAATAACTCGTCGAGAAGTCTGAACACTGTTTTATTTTCGAATTGTCTGCGACACACACACACACCCACCCACCCACACACACACACACAGACTGTGGCCATAGGTAAAAGGGTATAGTATAAGAGACATGTAGATTCAGAACCATAATTAGTATATACTTTCTACATTTATAAAATTTTTTAGGAAAAACAAAATAATTTCCTGCATCGGTATGGAAATCTCCTGCATTGAAAACACAAATATCCTGCACTCGCACAATGGAATTATCACACGTAAATTGAGCAAAGTGACATATATCTCTACATTGATCCAGTCATCCAGTCAGGTCACGTTCTTCATCTTGCACAATCTCCATTTTATACATGGGTGTGTGCATCCTTGCCTGTGTTCGCATGTCTATATGCGTGAACGCTTTTATGCATATGTAACTTAATTTTGATGAATTTATGTACATGATTTATGTGTGTGTGTGTGTGTGTGTGTGCCTGTGTTTGCTCATGTGTTGTCTTTCCTCATATGACCATAATGTGCACGTTTAGTTGACGATTTGTTCTAAATCTGTGTCAGCTCTTCATCTAACAATGTAATGTACACAACCATTAATAAATACATGAAGGTGTATTGTCGGAAGTTAAAACAATACCATTTCCCTTAAATTCGCCACGTATGCGAACGAGATCGCGTGGTAGCTCATTTGGTAGAGCGGAGGACTGTAGAAGAATGGAAAAGCTATCCTTAGGTCACCGGTTGAAATCCGGTTCGCGGGATATTTTTAACTGAGTATTTAGCGTGTTATGAATTATTGAATATGGGCTAAAGTACTGATGAAATTATTGATGCTGGTTTCCAACACGAAAACGTGTTTTGGGTCATGTGCCCATGGTTTTGTTACATGTGCCCATTTCCGAATCACGTCTCGTGCTCCTCCTTAGCTGAGTGATGTGGAGATAACGGTGGCGTATGAGGCGCTGTAGGGGACAAAAGCTGGTCCAATGAGAAAGTTGCAGTTGAAATTTCGATGTCGTATGTCGAGAAATTCAATATCACGTGTTGGATCAAATTGCATGTCCTTAAAGTACCATTTTCTAGATCGAGATTTTAGATTTTATATGTTGAATTATACAGTGGTGATTTAAAGTTCTATTTCCTATGTCGACGTTTTACAGTGTGTATTTTGAATTACACAGCGGTGGTTGGAATAACAATATCATATGTCGTGAATCTCTAATTCACACATTGTATGTAACTGTTTGTGATGAAAGTTCCAATCCATATATAAGCGAGTATGTAGATTTAATCTGTTGAATTTCACGGCAACGAGAAGCAGCCTCCTTATTTAAAAATAACACGGTCCGTTCACGAGAGCGACCTTTAGCGAAGAAATTCATAGTAATTCTCGACATGTGAATGTTAACTTTCAAACTGTAAATGCATGAAATGTAATGGAGCCTCATAAGTGAATTCACGAATGAGATATCTTAATACTCGATATTATTTTGAATTGTTAAAGAGGACATTGTGTAATGTTACTTCTAACACTAACACATCATTTCACCATATAAAAATAAAAATTCTGACAAGCACAATAAAATGTCCAACCACCGCTGTGTAATTCAACAGATACAATCTAAAATCTCAACATACGAAATGGAACTTTCAGCACAACTAATGTGGTTCAACATGTTAAAATGAAACTCTCGACATATGACTTTAACATATCAACAACCGCCGTGTAATTGAGAAGATACAATCTAAAAACTCGACATTGGACATCGAATTTTCAACCAGAGCTGTGTAATTCAGCAGATGAAATATAAATACTCAACATATGAGATGGAACTTTCAAAATAAACTCTTTGAACCAATAAGTAAATTAGGAATTCTCGACGTATGACATTGAAATTTCAACCACTGCCGTGTAACTCAAAACGACACAATCCAAAACCGCGACCTAGAAAATATAACTTTCAACCACTACTGTTTAATTCAACAGATACAATTTAAAATCTCGACCTAGAAAATGGAACTTTAAAGGACAAGCATTTTTGATGCAATACGTGAAACTGAATTCTGAACATATGACATTAAAATTTCAACTGCAAAGTTATGATTGGACTAGCTTTTGTCCGCTACGGCGCCTCATAGTAGCGGCCTTAGCCAGGTGTGAAAGGTACGATCTCACCGTCACGTGAACCTGGAATGAGGTGGGAGGGCGACAGTTTTTGAGTTTGTTCTGTTTATAATTAAAGGAGATTATTTAAAAAATAAATTTGATTTTTAAAAACCTGTATTTTTCTAAGAATATTTCACAGCATTTCTTCGTTGATAGAGTTAACTGATGTTAGTTGTTGATCAGGACCGGTCCAGTGGCCTAAGTGGTTAGAGAGTCTGCCTCGCATGCGGGAGGTCGCAGGTTCGAATTCTGGCCGAGTCATACGAATGACATATAAAATTGGTACCAGCATCTGCCTCGCTTGGCGCTGAGCATTAAGAGGTTAGTGTAAGGACTGGTGTGTCTGGGCGGGACATTATGCCACAAGTCTGCGGTATGATGCTTCAGTGCTAGACATCGCTACGAACGGCTACACCGCCGACATCATAGAGATATGATTGAAATTATTAAATCTAAATCAACAAAAATGTTGTTGATCGGAGACTACGCTCAATATTTCATGATCTTAGTTCAGTTAGGTAAGAGATATAATCTGGAGAGAAATCTTTTAAAGTCTTGTATGTCATGATTCATTTAAAATAAAGAATACGATTTTGTACAGGTAGCCATTGTAGACGTGAAAACAAAAACATTCGAGGTATTTGTAATAGGACGTTAGCAAATTATTCGGGCGGTCCTTTTTGTAGTTTGGATAAATTATAATTGCATGTTTCCCCCACATTTGGTACTGCCGTAATCTATTAGTGGCAGGATATATCCCGAAAAATAAAGCTCAAATGACTGAGGAGGTAGAAATCTCAACAGTAATTTTATGAGAATTATTCTTCTGACGCCCATTGTACATATGTGATCGATATCTGATTACTATATGAGGTATATAACATGAAGCTTTTTGGTTTTTAACAGGAGTCACGTTTACGCCATATTGAGTTAGAAGTAAATCCATGTTAGTGGATAGCCAGTGCCTTTTTCCGATTGACGTACAATTCGTTTTAGATGCGTTAATACGCATTATGTTTTATTGATACCACAATGATAAAATTGTTGAGGTTTGTTTCAATTTTGTTTCAAAGGAGTCAGTAGATTTTTTTCCAGATGTATGCAATATAGAATCGTCAACAAAATGATCACTGTTAGAGTGCACTGTACAGAAAGGTAAGTCATCGATAAACAATAGGAAAATAAGAGGCCCTAACACAAAGCCTTGAGGAACTCCACTTAAAACATGACTTGAATCGGAATATACTTATCTGTACAAACAACAAGGAGTCTGTTAGTGAGATACTATGTAAATAAAATATACCGGAGTTTGAAGACAACTGGTTGGAAGGTTTTTTTTTTTTTTTTTTTAATGAGAACCGAATGGTCAACCAAATCGATTTTTTGTTTAAATCAATGAAGATTGCGCCAGTAAGTTTACCCTATTCGATCGGTAGTTGCAACTTGTCTATACGTTTCATTAGTGCAGTTTTAACATGAATATTTTTCTCGGAAACCTGACTGTGATCTATGAAAGAGTTAGTACTTGTTATGATATTCGAAAAGATGTTGGCTGACATGTTTTTTTTTGTTTTTCTTAATAATTTGTGCGATTGGCTAGAAAAGATATGGGTTGATAGATATATGTGTCATTCTTTCCATTTATCTTATAAATTGCCAAAACGTTTGCAAATTTCAACGACTCTGAACATTGACAGGAATGATATTTTAATTAATTACTTCTTTCAGTCACCTAGAGACTGACAATGTCAAAATTTTAAAACTTTTGGGGTAAATTATGTCTAGGCCAGCCGATTTGCTGACTATGGTATATTTTAGTAATGACATCAATAGTATATATTAATTAGTGGGATATTAAAACTAGCACGATCGTGTACCCTTTCATTCACGACGGCAGTAAATTTATTCATGTTAGGCTATGTATAAATTAGATTTGTAAAGTATTTGACTAATGAGTGTAAATCATCCAAAGTGTTTCCTAAAGACAATACATCTTCACGAAGAATACAAAATAAACAAAGAAAGAATAAAACAGAGAAAAAAAATTCAGAGCTACATGAGATAAAATTCTGTTTAATCTACATCTTCCCAGCTCTGGCTGCATTGGGTGCTAAGATGGGATGATGTCGTTGAAAGTGGCTATTAAGGTTCATAGTCGCAACCGAGAATTTCACCTTGCTTTCCCGACATATAGCATGATTATGGATTAATTCACCTTCCTCGGAGAATTTCAATAACGAAATTCTTCCCGACGAGTTATTTTGCCATTTTATTCAGTACCGTCTGATGCCAAACTTCAGGAGTTCCGATGTTTTCAAAACTGATCATTTCCATTTAGGAATTATCACAGGTGCTCGACGCGAGCTTGATGATGAGCAAAAAAACCAACAATAATACGAAGGAAAAATATCATGCAGAGTGACAAAAATACCTCAGATTACCCCACGACCCGTTCTGACATTGAACCCTCTCTATCATACTATATAAGAGACAAGCTCAGTAACTTCCTAATACTTCGTTCCACCCATCACCCTCGATTTCCTTCTGCTATTTCCGTCTTTAAAGGTGTATGACAATATTCTATGGCTTGTTTTACTCCTGAGATATTTTTCTATTCATCAAGCCATCATTGACTTTTCTGCGTTGCACCAAACTGATGTTACGGGTTCCGAAACGTACGAATTTTGCGAATTTTGCATGCCGGGACAGTGTTACGCTCAGGTGAAAACCGGCGCAAGAGCTATATATATCATACTTAAATAACATCCATGCATCAGATAAATAAATATTTTCAGTTATTATCTAACGTATTTCTGGAAATTTTAATTTGATGTAGTGCAATCATACTTTAATGTATACTCTCATTAATTTAACACATTTCAAATGGTTTCTAACATGATGCGATCATGATAATACTTATTTTTGCTGGGGTACAAATAGTCTACATCGTGAAACGGTGACGGTGCATGGATGTTAAGTATAAACTTTTGAGCCAATCATATTTCGCCGTTGACGTGTGTTCCGCATAGTGTACATGTTTTCAAAATGAGTGGCGCTTGTATGGGATATATGTATAGTGAAGAAGACAATGACTAATTCTTCAATGGAACAGGATTCCTAAAGTTGAATCGAGTTAACGGTAAGTAAACACTTACTTTTGCATCTACCACTGTTCTGTAATCAAAGAAGGGATGTATCGTAGAGTCGCAAACATGGTATATGTAGCTCTTTTCACCGGTTGTCACATGAGCGTAACACTGTCCCGGCATGCAAAATTCGAGAACTTCGCACGTTTCGGAACCCGTAACATCAGTTTGGTGCAACGCAGAAAAGTCAATGATGGCTTGATGAATAGAAAAATATCTCAGGAGTAAAACAAGCCATAGAATATGGTCATATGCCTTTAAAGACGGAAATAGCAGAAGGAAATCGAGGGTGATGGGTGGAACGAAGATTAGGAAGTTACTGACCTTGTCTCATATATAGTATGATAGAGAGGGTCCAATGTCAGAACGGGTCATGGGGGTGATCTGAGGTGTTTTTGTCACTCTGCATGATATTTTTCCTTCAGATTATTGTTTTTTTCTCAACATCAAGCTCGCGTCGAGCACCTGTGGGAATTATGAGATTGTTGCTGTCATGTAAGATTTATTTACCCTCGAAATTAAAGGGCTTGACAACTTGCAAAAACTACGCTCCTCCGAAACTGAAGAGTTGAAAATACATGTACCACAGTGAACATCGGCAATTTTATGCTTTGCACAAACACGTTATAATACTATTATGAACAGGTTTACTTAGTTCAAATTACAATTAAGACATTTATTAGACTGGCCATAGGAAGTCATGAAAACAAAGCAAGGTAAAGGGGCCAAGTGTTTGGAACTATTTTGTTATAAGCTAAACATACAAGCTGGTAGGCGAGGACATATTATAGAAAATTGGATAGTAAAATGGCAAAGAGTTGAGGCGCCTATTTCGCGGCGATGGTGCTGAGTGCGTCTCGTGCAAGACTGCTGGTTTCATGGTGACCATTCTGAGATAGGCCAGAGGTTGGATATAACGTGTGATTCAAAAATTTTTCAAGCGAACGTATCTATCAGAAATATTATTTGAGATTTTATAACAACAGACAATGGAAGAGTAAATACATTTAAATGAAACAAAACGAAAGCTGAGGACGACACATTTTTTTGTAAACTATTTTTCGAAGAACCGCAAACACCGGTTCATTAGCAATTTACCGTACACGCAGTGCAGGATTATCCATTAAGCACACTAAGCACGTGCTTAGGTCACCAGCCCAATAGGGGCGTCATAAAAGTTTGTGATTAATTGTTGATGATAAAATTGAATGAATTATATTTGACCATTTCAATCTGCATGTACGAGTATTTTGATTTGAAATGATGGCATCACTGGTATTTTTCTTCCTTTTTAGCTTTTAATATCGTTTTATTGAGTTTCACATTTTTTGAGGGGGTGGGGGGGCATGATAATATTTTCAGTGTTTGGGGCTCTGGAAGGCCTTAATCCGGCACTGCGTACACGTACAGGCAAAATCCGTACCACAATATACTGAAATACGAGTAAAACAGTCCAACGATAAACTAATAAATTGGCGTCCAACCCCTTCACTTCGGGAGCTATTAAATGGTAAAATACATCCCATTTCAAAACTTGCATTCAATACTGACTATTATCATATGTGCAAGAGGACATCGAAACAGCTTGGGGTAAATATACAGACAAGTCAGTGACAGGTAAAGCTTCAAGAGATCCATACGCATTGAAATTTTATATGTATTGTCATTTTAAGGTACGGACCCATTTATATAGGCCACTTGCCATTGATATATACATTTGTAGTGACCCATTTATATAGCCCCATGCCTTAAATACCCACACTGTACTGACCCATTTGTATGGCTTCTTGACTTACATATCCACGTTGTTATGACCCATTTATACGGTCCTTTAGCCCTATATTCCCACAATGTACTGATCTTTTTATGCCGCCCTTTTGCCATTAATACCTGATTGTACTGAACTCATTTTACGGTCCCTTGCCTTATATACCCACGTTATAAAGAACCGTTTATATGTTGTTGTTTTGTTGGCCACGCCTACCCACAACTTCCTTTCCTAGTTCTACGTGATTCCTGCCAAAGATACCCACATTGTTCTGACCGTTTATAAGGGCCTTTTGCCATACATACACATACTGTACTGACCGTTTGTAAGGGCCTCTTGTTATACATACCCATACTGTACTGATCATATATAAGGGCCTCTTGCCATGCATTCCCATAGGTTCTAACCCTGGTCGAGTCATACCAAAGACTTACAAATTGGTACTAACAGCTGCCTCGCTTGGCGCTCAGCATTAAGAAGTTAATGTTAGGACTGGTCGACTTGGTGTCAGGATAATGTGACTGGGTGGGACATCATGCTACATGTCTGTGGCATGATGCCCCAGTGCTAGTCATCACTATAAACTGCCACAATGTAGACATCGTAGCGAAGTGACTGAAAAATTGTTAAAGCGACGTTAAAAATCCAAATCACACACACACACACACACACAAACACACACACACACACACCATGCAATCCCATATTGTTCTGACCATTTATAAGTTCTCTTGCCATACGTACCTATACTGTACTGACTGTTTACAAGGGCTTCTTGCACTGCATTCCCACATTGTTCTGACCATTTATAAGGGCCTCTTGCCATACATACCCATACTGTACTGACCATTTATAAGGGCCTCTTGCCATGCATACCCACACTGTACCGACCGTTTACATGGACCTCTTGTCATGCATACCCATACTGTACTGACCATTTATATGGGCCTCTTGCCATGCATACCCACACTGTACCGACCGTTTATAACGTCCTCTTGCCATACATACCCACACTAGAAAGGTGCTTTTTGAATTGCATATGTTGAATAAATATAATAGTGAATGGTGACTTTAGTAAATAATAAAGAAATAAATGATTATAATGAAAAATAACTCGTCGAGATGTCTATACACTGATCTATTTTCGAATTTTCTGCGATATATATATATATATATATATATATATATATATATATATATATATATATATATATATATATATATATATATATATATTGTGGTCATAGGTAAAAGAGTATAGTGTAAGAGACATGCAGGTTGAGTACCACAATTAGTATATACTTTTTACATTTATAAAAGTTTTTAGGAAAAACAAAATAATTTCCTGCATCGGTATGAAAATCTCCTGCATTGAAAACACAAATATCCTGCACTCGCACAATGGAATTATCACACGTACATGGAGCTAAGTGTTATATACCTCTACACTGCTCCACGTTCTTCATCTTGCACAATCTCCATTTTATTCATGGGTGTGTGCATCCTTGCCTGTGTTCGCATGTCTATAAGCGTGAACGCGTTGATACACATGTAACTTAATTTTGATGAATTTATGTACGTGATTTATGTACATGTGTGTGTGTGTGTTTGTGTGTGCCTTTGTTTGCGCATGTGTTGTCTTTCCTCATATGACTATAATGTGCACGTTTAGTCGATGATTTTTTTTTTTTTCGTCTGTCAGTTCTCCATCTAACAATGTAATGTACACAACCATTAATAAATACATGAAGGTGTATTTATCAGAAGTTAACACGACACCATTTTCCTTAAATTCGCCACGTATGAGGATGAGATCCCGTGATAGCTAGTTGGTAGAGCGGAGGACTATATAAGAATGAAAAAGCTATCCTCAGGTCACTGGTTGAAATCCGGTTCGTGGGATGATATTTTGAACTGATTATTAGTGTGTTAGTATGGACTAAAGTACTGATAAAACTATTGATGCTGATTTCCAAACGAAAACGTGTTTTGGGTCATGTGTCCATGATTTCGTTACTTGTGCCCATTTCCTAATCACGTCTCATGTTCCTCTTGGCAGAGTGACGTGGAGATTCGGTAGCTGCCTTAAGCAAGGTGCGAAAGGTTGGGGTGGGTGGGTGGAGGCGAACATTTTGGAGTTTGTTTGAAACAGATTATAATTAAAGGAGATTATTTAAAAATAAATTTGATTCTGAAAACAAACTTTTTGTATGGAAATTTGTCATAGCATTTCTTCAGTGATATAGAAATTTATAGATATAGATCTTTGGGGCCCATTGTCCTCATATCGCACTATGCCCGCACAGCCATAAAAAGCTGTGGAAAATAGTGACATGATGTAATAAGTGAGATCTTGTAGAAAATAGTGACCTGATCTAACAAGTGAAGAAATTAAGATCCATCCCCGGTGTCCGCGGTTAGGATATTGAAATAATACACGCACTCACCGCACATCTTCGAACGCACGGCAGTGTTTGGAGAGAGAGAGAGAGAGAGAGAGAGAGAGAGAGAGAGAGAGAGAGAGAGAGAGAGAGAGAGAACTTTAAGTAAGTTCGAAATATCATGAGAGATGGTGAGTTATAGTTGCGCAGTTTACTGATGTGACTGTATGCATACAAAATCTATAACATTCAGCCAAGTATATTCGGAACGTGTTATTCTCAGTTGCCTTTCTTATGTTAATTCAATATAACATAATTGCCATTTATTAAGTTTCAAACTTAAGTCTCTCTCTCTCTCTCTCTCTCTCTCTCACACACACACACGCACGCACGCACGCACGCACGCACACACACACACACAAGCTTGATGAAACGGTATTCAAAGGGAGACTATTCAATATCGCATTGAACGAAGGTTCACTTAAGTGACTGTCCCTATTATAGCCCATTTTATTTACCTTGAAGAAACATTTCGTTACAAGACCGTATTCCACCTCGTTTATAGTTTCACTTTATCATAAATGAGTAAATAATATTGAGAGTATTTTTCTTATATTCTTACCATTATTATTATTATTATTCAACAATCAAATATAATAGATAAAAAGAAAATCTAGGCATTAGAGAAAATAGAGTTGAACTGTTATATTCACATGACAAATGTGTCAACGTAAACCACGACATTTCTTTCAGATGTATTTTTAATAATTTAAGGCAATGAAAAATAACCAGGGAAATAATATAGATTTTTCTCATAATTTTGGAAGAAACAGTAAAACTACTTTATTCTTTCTTTTCGCTGTAACCCATATTTGTAAAGGAGACTCCTTGAATCAAATCTTCCTCTTAACACGGTCGCAGTTATGCAAAAAAATAAATACATAAAGGAATTAAAAATGAAAGAATGAAAGAAGGAAGGAAAACCGAGACTTGATAGGCTTTTGCTTTAAAAGTGCTGTTCAAACAATTTCGGTCAAAATTATGTATGAATAATCCTTGCTTGGATTGGGTATTTTTCCACGTGACTATTTCAGAGAATGGGAGGGTGATGAAAAATAAATTTAATGCTTAAAATTATTTTTACACACATTAAATTTTAAATGGAAATATCGCACGTGTTCTTGGGTCTGTACGTATCTTCAATGTGTGCGCTCACATGTTGGTCAATGTTAGCGCTGAAATTGTTCGTAGACAAGCTTGATACACAGTGTGCTCTTTGTCGTTCATTATCGACATAATATAGGTACTTTCGTGTGTCTGTGCGTATGTGTGTGCGTGTTTGTAAATATATATATGCCTGTAATGCGTAATGCCCAGTGGCGGCGTGACGGAGCGGGGTGCCCCAGAAGAAGGGGGTACCTTTCGAAGCATTTTTTTTGCAGCTGAAATGTTCATAGCATTTCAACTTCACCTTAATCGAACTTATATTTAGGTGCGACGGATGTGGATGGGGTGGCAGCGGACACAAATGCTGTTCTTTGTAGCAAAGAAGGGACGCCACTAAAGTACATAACCTCCAGGCACCTCGAACCTTGCGCCGCCACTACGCTAGCAGACGATTTGATGTCTCAGTGGTCGTCATACATTTACCCGTACAAGTTTGCAGCTGGTCAGACAGGAGATTATATTGCAGATAGGAACTAAAAGTTCCGTTTTCATCAGTCATACCGAGATACAGTCAACTTAGAGAGTTATTTTATAAACAGTTACAAAACCTTGTTCTCTCTCTCTCTCTCTCTCTCTCTCTCTCTCTCTCTCTCTCTCTCTCTCTCTCTCTCCATAATGCTTATTTGTGAAATAATAATTCATTTCAATTTTGTTTTTAAACGCAAGAAATCAATAATAAAAGTGACTAGTTGTATATAAAATCCAATAGCTGTGAAAAGCCTCACTGCTGAAGTATCACCAGATTTGCCAACGGGTTAAAAGTGATTACAGAATAACGACAAACACATTACATGTCACATATCGTGGAATCAAGAAAAGTGAAATATGAAGCATCTATACCAAGGTATTTTCAATAATAACAAGAAATTACGCTGTTCATTTGTTTATTTGAATATAGTCTTACCTACGCAAGCAAGTCCTTTTTGTAATTTCCAACGAAAATTTCTCAGACCGATCCGGTTCAAGCGGAGCTAGTACGACTTACATACGAATAAGAAGCACGAGACACTGAAGCGTAATAACATATCAATACGCACTAAGTAAGGGAATGTTTTAAGAGAGAACATCGTGGTTATGAGTTCCATAATTGACTTTGCTTGAGAATGCACGTGGTCTTAATAGTCAGTTGAAAATTCGAAATGAAACAACACATTTCACGTCACAATGTTTCATTGCTAAAATTATATGTGCAACTGAAACTGAATCTGGCTTTCTAATACAGGAATATTTTTGACATGCGACGAGAAAGATGAACGAAAACCATTCAAAACAGTTTGTTACAAATTGCAGTTGTTGAACCGAAAGGGTACAGAATATTAATTCATTTCCCATTTACGCAATGCTAATGTTTGGAAAAATTACTAAACATCCGCAGTAAGACCGGCAAATCACGCGCACATGCTATAAATGAGCGTATATATATATATATATATATATATATATATATATATATATATATATATATATATATATAGGGGAGAGAGAGAGAGAGAGAGAGAGAGAGAGAGAGAGAGAGAGATGTGTGTGTGTGTGTGTGTGTGTGTGTGTGTGTGTGAATTTGGAAATTCTACCTTAATCGCTAGCGTAATCATTTGAAACTTTTTATATCAGTTAACGCAGGTTACTTTGAAAGTTGGTTAATCCATCTATCCCGATCTATCGATTTATCTCCACCTGTATTCTTGCTGCCCAGCTAACTACCTACCAGCCTACCTACGTATTTAGCTATGAAGCATAGCAAATTAGCATTAAAACATGTATAATTCCATCTTGACTTATCAATATATATTTGCTGATCATTGTACTCATTTACCTCTTCCGGGACGCTATCTCACCCTTGTACACAGTACAATTATCTGACGATGAAACAAATACTAATGTATTAACTATTGCTTATATCGCGATGACGCAGAAACTGACAAGGAAGTTGTTTTATAAAGACTGGGAAGTCACGGTCTTACAGAACTTCCTTGTCGGGTTTAGCCCAAAATTACATAACTAATAATATAGTGATCTGTTTTTTTTTTTTTTTAATCACATCGTAGATGGGCATGGAGTCACGAATTGGCCAAAGCAGGGGACTCGCTGAATTATTGTTATTATTGTGTATTATTATTATTTTTTTTTCTTTCGGGTGGGGTGAGGGCAAACATGTGGTGGTCAGCTATTATGTTTTACTGATGTAGGTCAAAAAATGATTAGAGGTGAAATCGTGGGGGTTGGGGCAAGTGCCCCTCCTCCCTTGCCACCATATGTGGGCGCTCATGTGGCCATCCCATGTCAACCTTGCAAACCAGTCTGATTAAAATCAGCTCTTCGTAGGACGGCGGAGATCTGATTTTATTCAGATTGCTTTGCAAAGAAATTATGCTAGTAAAGAATGATTAACATTCCTTGATCACATTTTCGGGAACAACAATAATGTTCACAAGGAGCAGCTGTCATCATATTAACACACACACACACACACACACACACACACACACACACACACACACACACACATCTTACATTCTGTTCAGAAGAAATGTATAATACACTTTTTAAGCGTTAATAACCTTTCACCTGTGAAAGAAATATTAGACACAAGTTTGCTAATAATATCTAGGTAAATAGACCTGTGGAAAATTATTGTTTTCCCAGATCTCTCTCTCTCTCTCTCTCTCTCTCTCTCTCTCTCTCACACACACAGATGAAGAGTCATGATTTTAGATTCCGATAAGGCAACATGATTTGTTTATTTTATTATGCTGTACCCGTCTCTCGGGACTCTCCGTTGATGACGTCATGCTCGATCATCTCCGGTTTTGCTGAAAGCAACAAGAAAAGTAAAATGGCGACTTCGGACGGTAGTCCGTCGCTATTTGCAGGTCAACAGTGGTCCAATTGGGCCTCAAATTTATCGCCTGGTTCAGGTATTGTCAAAGTAGCAAATATATTTATTCATAAACGAGTTAATAAATTAATGCTACCTCCTATAGAGCGTGCTTAGGTCTTTGAAAATTGGATCAAGATTTGAAAATAAGGTTTCTGGAAATGGTGTCATCCTGGGATTTTTGCTCTATTTCAGAGTCAAACGGTGACAATGACGAAGAGAAAGAAGAAAAATCAGAGAGCATGAAGCTCAAAAAGAATGGTAATAAAAGCATTGAAAACGCACAATACATCATTTGCCCCATCACTATAAAACCACCTTTCTCACGTGTGGATGGAACAGATTTGACAAGAGTTTTATGAGATGTCAAACATGACATGTTGAGACATTTGCTAGAATTACACAAGGTGTTGTATACCTATTGACTAAATTTATTAATCCTCAATATAAGCCAACCTTTTCTGTAATAACTACAATTTCAGAAGGAAATCTTGTGTTAATATTTCATTGTCAACAAACATTGAAATCCACATCTGAAATTTTTTTATATGGGTCAGCACTGTTAAATTGTGTGCACTTGAGATATTGGTATTTATTGCAGTTACCGACAGAAAAAAATCGAAAGTCCATATCAGTATGGTCAAATCAGTATACACTTGCAGTTGTCAGGAAAAAAAAATACTTCATTAAATGAAAGCAATAATTTCAAACATTGACAAGATGAAAGCAGTTACTTTGAACAGGTATATAAATCATAATTTTTATCAGATCATGACAGACATTGAAATTCTTGTACAAACTGGCTATTTTTGCAAGTCATTAAGTGTATTTCCTGAAATGTATTGTGGATAGAACTGGTACACTGTGGTACTTTTTCTAGTTCATCCCTTTTGCAGTGAACATTTTAGCATAGAAGAAATATAATACCAGTCTTACCTTGCAGAAAATTACCCACAGTGGAAAGGAAGGAAAGAGCTGACACAGTCACTTTGAACCATGATGGAAAGTGTATTTTGTGGCAATTTAAATATTTTTCTACAAATGCAATTATGAATGCTTTCAGTTGCTGGAACATACTGGCATCCCTGTAGCTCTGCTCCATAGGTCAACATTGGTGTCATCATTTTGTAAAATGGCTTAAAAGAATCTACCAGGGTATAGGATTCTACAGTACATTTTTTATTTTATTTATTACAGTAATTTTTATTCATTGCTTCTGTTGCCAGATATCTTTTAGCCATATAGTTTTTGCCTATCATCCCAGCAGCTTGTACCCTTGTAGAGATTTTATGAAATCAAAAGCATCAGGGATATAAAATGTGCACAAAACTTGCTGATTTTATTCACTGGTTTATGATTTCTTACTTGATTGTCATGAAGCGATCCCTAACATTGTCACTTTCACATTTCAAACCTAACTGAACTTTAAAATGCACAGCATCTGTAGTTGTGTTGGTGAGTATGTGTTCACACAGCAGGAGTGATGTAGTTCATAGTGTTCCATAAGCATGGGATCATTTTGTAAATTTACGTAATGTTGAGGTGTAGTGGCATATATTTGCCCATTTTTTCATTATTTTTGGAAATATTAGAATTAGATACTGCATACTTTGGATGCAGATGAGGAAGTGTTTACTGTTATGTTTCTGTAGGCTTTGCATCCATGCCTTCACTGACAATAGACTCTTCTAGCAACCAGAAAATGACTGAGCGGGCTCATCATTTTCATTAAAAACTTCCATTGGATTTGAAACACAAAGAAGGTGCCACTTTTAGGGAACGCTTGCAAACAGTTGAGTTAGGAACTAAAAATCAATGAATGGAATTAGTAAGTTCTTTGCATTGTTACGTATATGTAATTAAATTACTTATGTATTAGTTTTAAATTTCTTTTTAATTTATTTTTGTTTCATTACATTTTTTTGTAATGATAATTTTTTTTTTACTGGATTTGACATTTTTCCCAGTAAATTCAGTTCAGTTCTTTTAGCTTGATTAGAATGCAATAGTGTTGCTTCATTGTATTTTTAAGTGGTCTAGTTCTTGATCTTGATTCAGATTTGGTAAACACAGAGCGAAATCATTGGTCATAATCAAGGTCATACTTGGCTTATGTCAGCTCTGTTGTAAATCATACCTTCAGGCTGAAAGGTATTCCTGTTGTTGCCATTTGAATTGAGTTTTTTTTAAATTTAAAATAATTTATTTTCCTTGGAGACTACATCTTGTGTTCACCAAAAATTCAACGAGATTCGAACTTGGATTCAATTAGAACTTTTTAGTGATAGGACTTACATTTTTAAATTCTAGGATTAATTTTTGGATTAGATTCACAAATCGTAAGTCCTTTTTCGTATTTTTACCTTGTTTTTTCTAGGGAAATAAATTATTTTGTTAAATTTACAAAGCTTGTTGGCTTCACTCTTTTCTTTGTTACTTTGTATGAGCCTAGTCACGTAACAGCATTTTATATATGCTATGCTTTTTTAAAATTTGGTAGATGGTACAAGCTGCTGGTGGGGTAGGCAGAAAACTAATCCATGTCAGTTTGGAGCAGTGGGGTCTCCATTGCAAAAAACATTTATTTTAGTTTTGTGAAGATTGGTGTGCAATCCAGATTTATTACATGATTCTTCTTAAAGACTCGAATTGCATTTATGAACTACAAGAAGAGAAAAAAAGATTTATCACTTGTATCATCAAAGCAGATGTATCACTCTTCATGTAACATTTATAGAAGTACTTTATGTTGGTAGATTCTTCAACCACTTTTACTACACTAAGAAAAATTTGGTATGTCAGTGAATGTACAGTTTCTTGAGAACTCGTAATAAAACTGGTCATACCGATTCCTAACAATGGAGTGAAGTGATTGCTACATTTTGGATAATCATTAATGCATCAGTGGAATGATCTGTTATGTAATAAAGATTTACTTTTGTGAAATTCTCCAGCATCTGAACTCCATTGTAAATCAGATGACCAGTGTGATCATGGCAATTTAGAAATGCTGCTGTACATGTGTCATCAGACCAGTTGGAAGTCATTGTCAGTGCAATAACAGGTTACTATGTTGAATAAAAATTCCCTGATATTCTGATTTTATAATACTTGGTTTAAATATTTGTTGCAATAAACATTTATTTCAACAAGCAGACCAGTTTTTTAAAGTGATAATAATCATTAATTTTGTTGTTTTAATTTTCAGATATGCCCCTGTTTGGGTTGTGTCCCTCACAAGATGAGTTCTATCTGGTCGTATGTGAAAAATGCAACAAAGTCATCAAACCACAGGCATTCCAGCATCATATAGGTACTGCAGCTGAGGATGAGAATTTTCAACCAATTCAGCAGAGATCGAACCCCCAAAAAATCATAAAATATCAAACATTTTGTTTGAAATTGTTTCAATGTATTTGAATTAGGTCACATATGTAAAACAACTACCATCACACATGTGATGACCGTCATAAAAATAAGGTGAGATTTAACATCCTTTCATAGTTCCGCTTGAGGTAACTGGTTTCCAGAGTTTTTAAGTTTGTTGCTGTTGGGAGCCATTGACACTTGAATGCAGTGGATATTTGCTTCAAATGGTCACTGATGTTACAATCAGTCTAATGTGGAGACCTTGGGTGCCTTTGGTAATAGTGCATACTTAACTTACAGTATGGTTCCCATTGAGTCTCTTTAGAGTGAATGTCTGATTAAAGTACTTTCAGATGACCAAATCTTCTGACTAATATTCATATTTCCTGCCTTAAAATATGCGTGTCTTTTTATACCCAGTAAGTGTATGCATAGTTGTACGATGGGGATTGTAAAAGTTTTGTATCCAAGGACCCCAACTTGATGCTTCAGGGCATGATGGTGGGGTGCAGTGCTGATCTCGGACATGCTGACACCTGCATACTCGAGTTTGGTCACATGATTTATCAGTTATTTCAAACCGAAACAACCCCACTGCTAGTGCTATCTCCAGGGATTTTAAAAAATTAAAACCTTTTACATATCTACACATGATTTCTAATTAAATTGCAAGGTTGCAAATCCTTGACTTGAAATGTGTTTGAGATGATGTGTGATGTTACACATGCTTACACACGTGTCCAGACAGGCAGGATCACAATCTGGTTTGAAAAATGGAGGGCTAAAAATAGATTTAATATAATTTACAAAGTTCTTAGAAAATTCATTTAAAATATTTGCCAGTAATCTACTTTCCTTCTGATACAACTTAATGCATGATGCACTACCCATAATTTGTGAGTACTTGTGATAGAAGTAGTTACATGATGCAGTACATTTAAGAAACAGATTAGTAATGAACACAAATATCCACAACATCTACTTCTGTCTATTTTAATTTGATACAGTACAGTAGTTGTATACAGTTCAGTAAAGTCATTGACAGCTTTATATATATATATATATATATATATATATATATATATATATATATATATATATATATATAGTCTAATAAAAGAAATTTTCAGTTTGTAAATTTCTTGAAACTTATAACAGTGATTTTAACACATCTTTGACTGACACTTTCTGATTTTTGAAAGACCAAAATACATGTAGCAGTAAAATCTGCTGTAAATTTGTCAGAAATTTTGATGCTATGGTTGTAATGGTCATTGTGCTACAGATATCACATTAGGATGTAATTAGTTGGTAATTTTGAATTGACGGTCACAATTAATATTGTATGTAAAACATAATTTTGCAACTGTAAATCTAATATTAACATCCATTTGTTTTCAAATACAAGACTCTTATTCATTAAAGTGAAATTGACTAGGTAAGGCTTGATTATATCTTTAAAGGCTTGCTATCATGTCCTCTGAAATCACTATTTTTCATGGGTAATAAATTTTGTATAGATTTTGTGGTTGTTATCAACCACTGATTTAATGCCCCAATGAACAGGACTGCTACGGTGGCTTAGTGGTTAGAGCTTCTGCCTTGGATATGGGAGGTTGTGGGTTCAAATCCCGGCCAAGTTGTACCATAGATTTATAAAAAATGGTACTAACAGCTGCCTTGCTAGGCACTCGGCATTAAGAGGTTAGTGTTAGGACTGGTCGGCCTGGTGTCAGGATAATGTGACTGGGTGGGACATCATGCTACATGTCTGTGGCATGATGCCCCAGTGCTAGACATCACTATAACTGCCACACTGCAGACATTGTAGCGATATGACTTAAAAATTGTTAAAGCTGCATTAAAAATCCATATCACACACACACACACACACATACACACACACATATGAACAATGATCTTTTAGTAAAAACAAAAAGAACTCTTCCCAAGAAGACCAATATATAATTTTTGTTCACACAATCATAAAAAAATTAATGCACATGAATATATTTTAATTCACAATATTACACAATTAGACTGTTAAAAACAGCATGAAAACATAAAATTTAGGTCATAGAAATGGTTAAATTATTTTATTATTTTTTTGACCAATTACAGAAGGATCTTGGGCATCTCTTTGTAAGTCCTATGAAACAAAAATATATTGTGCAAAATAAATGGCCAATTGTTTACATTTATTATTTGTGCATGCTTCTTGAAATTTTCTTTTCTTTTTTTTTAAAAAATTGTCCAGCAGCAGACCATCAAAAGTGTTGTGTAATTTACTTTCAGATACACGTCACCATGGAAAGTCCGGTGGGACCCCAAGTTCCTCTCCAGTAAAGTACACATTTTCATCAGGGTCCTCAATTTCACGACATTCTGTCTCCTCTGCATCGTTGTCATCGTCAGTCAAAAGTCATGTGCCTCCAATGAAGTCGGGTCATTCTGTGCCAACCAAAGCCAGTGTCAAAGAGCCACCGCCTTTATTCTCACAGAAGGTTGGGACATTAGCAGCAAATTCTAGTGCCAGTAGTACAAGTTGCAAGGTCAAGGACAGCAAGTTCCAAAAGAATCACACAATGCCAGTTGTGAAAGTGGAACGAATGCCAGATACTCTGGCTATGAAAAAACAGTTACCTGCCTCACACTATAAAGAAACTTCACCCACAGTTAGTTCACCTCTTACAAATGGAACTCACAAAAGCAGCACATTGACAAATAGTGGTGTCTGTTCAGAAAGTCCTAGTCCATTATTGGATAATTCCACAGTATCATCTTTGCAAACTCATTTGCAGTCCCATTCAACTTCCCCGCCACAATTATTGCCGAATCAGGCAAAAACTACTCAGGCAAAAAGTGTTGTTGTAACACCAACAACCTCCTCAGTGGCTAGGAGTCTTTCATGGGCAGGGTCGTCTGCTGTGACAAATATTGCAGTGAGTAGTAATATGCACCAAATTTCTGCAGTGCCCTCAAATGCAGCCACTACTACCTCAGTTGCTCTGGCGAGTTCTACAGGGACATTGACAACAAACACAGTCACTACAACAACAACCATGTCAGCAACTCTAACAACTACAGTGACTAGTACAACATCAAGTATTAGTGCTGCAGCAAATAGTTTTAAAAAGTTTACAAAGTTTGAGAGGCCTGACAAGTTAATTCCACTCAAAGACCGGGAGTTTGATCCAAACAAACACTGTGGTGTGATTGTTGCTGACACGGGGAAGTCCTGTACACGATCTCTGACATGCAAGGTGAGAAGAGTTTTCCTTGAATTTGCATTTTGTTTGTCTGCAATCCTTCACTGTAGTCATGCAGTGTTTATATTTTTCAGTTCAAGATTAGGTCTGTTACTTTTTTTACATAGCTGTGCTCAACACAAGTTCATGCAGTTCATCAACATTGGTGACGTTAAAAGCTTTATGCCCAGCAACCCTGTCAAGTTGGTGATGAGAATCCTCAGACAACTTGACAGTAAGTGCATATGCTTAATGTTTTGTGACCATGTCATGTAGATGATGGACACATTTACATTTGTCACAGATCAATTTTCAAGTCTAAAATATATGTAGATTGGCACCAAGATAAGCCCCCCCCCCCCATGTGTGTTTCCTATTGCACTAGTTTTAAAATTAGGTTTGGTAGGTAGGTATTAAAAATTTTTTTTTTTAAACATTATATATATGATAATGTTTAGTATATCAGGGGTCAAGCCTGACTTGAATTTTAGGGAGAAATGACTTCTCCTTTTGGACAGAACAGGGAGAAGTGAGAGTTCAACAGGGAGAAGTGGACATGAAGCAAGAAACACGATATATATATATATAATGTGTGTTCACTTAATTGAATTATGCCCTCTGTTTCCCAGTATTCATATTTGCATTTAACATCAGATTTAAGCAATACTTTATTTTCAAGTAGAACACTTTGAGTTATTTTGGCCATATGATTCTAAAATAGAATAATAGAAACCACGCTGAAACCCATTGTAACACATTATTATCATTGCACGTTAGTTAAAAAGCTTAATCAAGTATCCTTAATCAATTTTTAAAATTTTTTTTTTATACCTTCTAAAAGTTCACAATAATGGCACTTTCAAAGGTTTTTAAAAGCTTTTGAAACAACCCCCGTACTATGTACATGCGGACAAATGCACGTGTCTTCAGATTCTACTGTTCATCCTCATTTCTTTGTTGCTTATAAAACATTACCGTAACTATTCATACATAACACGCTAAAATGCATAAAATTACAGACATAGCTCCTTTATAGTCAGTATATAAACTAAACCATCGTTTCCAACCGAATCAACACATACGTTAGTGCATCTGTTTTTAGAAGGAGGGGTTTTTGTAATGTAATCCCATTATATAGCTTCATTACAACAGTCCATAATGATAGGATTGCAAACTTATGGTTTATTTATTTGTCTATGTACTTGTTGCAAGTTTAGGCACTGGTTAAAAAGTATCTGCTTCGCTGCTTTTTTTCTGTATTTTCACAGACGCGAGTCAAGTCCGAAAACAACTTTGACCTTGCAACGCTTCTCGCGAATTCCACAACATAGCACTGTCTGACCTATATAATTGCATTTTAAAGTTAAAACTTAAATAACATAATACCTAGGCTTTGTTTTCTATGAATTGTATACTTTTCTGAATATATTTGCCCGATGATTTAAGAAAACAATCTAATAAACTGGTAGGCCTACTTCCCAGACATAGCGATGTCCGCCATTATTTCTCCGTTACTGATTCACTTAAGTTTCAAACTAGTTTTATGATGAAATAGTGTACAAGAGACAGTTAAAATATCCAGATCACCGATTCTGGTCTTAAAACACAAATTGCTATTTACATTGTATTGTTAAATTTTCGAAATACAAGTTTGTATGTTTTTATCATCAAAGGATAACATGGAAGTCGGGCTGTGATAGTTGCTAACTTACTCGGGAAAGGGTTAATGGGCAATCAGCTATCAAAACACATGCCTGTGAATGTCCAAGAGTTTGTTTGTCAGCGTAATTGATATCAAAACTAGGCCGACGAATACATTTCCCTACAGCACAATACTGGAATTAACTTGGCTAGAGCGAGGGGGCATCTCAGAAAGTATTTTCAGTGGACATACTCCAAAAAAAATTACAGGGCGAAGTTATTTTCGCTTTCCTAACAGAAGAAGGCAAAGTTTACACTTCTTAGGTGACTTTGTCGCCCACTTCGCCTGGTAGCGTGATCCCAGGTATATATAATGTACTAAGCGCATCAAGTACTGGGCTAAACTAGATGCACAAATTAAATTTGGGAATTTTTAAAATATTTTTGTGATATTTTTATTTTATTTTAAACCCAGGGGAGAAATGTGTTAGGGTCGGGAACAACAAATTGAGATGGTTGGCTGACTGGAAATCCTCATTTTTGTGATGGCCTAAGTATAAGAATTGAATTTTGTTTTTAGTTTAGGTCAGAAGTTTAAAGACTACAATGAGCTGAGAAAATAAAATGGTTTCTGTGTAATAAGTTGAAATTTACTAAACATACCGTCATCAAAACATGGAGATGTTACCCTTGATAACAGCAGTACTACTAGTAATTAATTTTACATCTCAAGGACAGATCAAGTTCTCAATAGATTTAAAAACTGTAAACTCATTTGACCCATGACCCCATAAGCTCACGAATCAAAATAAAAATCTTAAGAGTAAAGCTGAAATCTCAGTAGTCATTAGTTTTTTGACAGTTATGAGCTTATAGCTGGGATTGTTTGTTATTCATGGAGCAAACTGATTTTTAAGATTTATTGTCTCCTGTTAAAGAGAAACATTTGTTCCATATTTCGTTTAAAAAAAAACCCCCCACCAAACCCCGACAATCAGTGAGACAGATATGGCCATTACTGATTTTTGTATAAGCATACCCCTTTCTAATTGTGTATGATTGTGTGTAAATTATAGTTGGTATATATTAAACAGAAAGAGGGTTATTTTATACTTTATTATATTTTTAACTTCTTAACACCTGTTTTTAACCCGAAGTAATTTTATATGCAACATACCCATACAACCAGGGGTTGTGGTACCACACAAAGTGGGCAATGATTAAGTCGCCTGAAAAAATGTAAACTTCACCTGCTCTTGTTAGAAAAGCGAAAACGACTTTGCTCTGTGACATTTGTTTGACGCACAATGACTGTATTTTATGACTTTTGAAATGCTCCCTCGCTGTAGTCTGTAAGTTCTGATGGTGCTGTGTTGCAGCCCAGGGCAAAATGTATTTATGTGATGTTGATACCAATTAAGCCAACAAACAAACTCTTGCACCTTCACACTTGTGTTTTAATAGCTAACTTACCATTAACCCTTTGCCAAGCAAGATATCACTACTTGATTTCCTGAAGTTAGCATAGCTGCCAACCCTCACGATTTTGGCGTAAATTTCACAACTTTCTACAGCCATTCATGGATTAATGCCGCATGCAAAAATATCACGAATTCCCCTATTCTCAATTATTTTAAATTTTCCCATTAAGTGTTAGTTGTGATATCAGCAGTTGCTGAAATGGTCCAGTACTGCTAGTCGTGACATTAGTTGAAAGAAACCGGGGCCTAGCCGGAAATTTTCTCCATGTATGCGCCACCAACACTGATTTGAATTACTGTACAGCATTGCATCTTGAAAACGTCTTGACCACCAAGGAAAAAGAAATGTATTGCACAAAAAGTGAAGTTTAGTTTGGAATATACCAAAAATTGGCTGTGATTCAGCCATCAAATACCGATATACATCATGCTTTTTGCACACAGTGTGCCACAAATTTTAGCATTGGGCATGGTGACAGGGATGATGTGAGGAAGCATATTGGTAGCAAAAAGCACATAGACGTTGGGAAACTACATGAAGACAGCTTTTTCAAGCGTTGGAATTTTTTAGATTGAAAGATTAGCATATATTGTAATTTGCTTGAGTTCACAGTTTTCCGTGCATGCGCCGACACCACTGATTGTTTACCGTTTAACATTTCATCTTCTGGATTAATACCATTTCATAATTAAACTACACTGCAGTTGAAATGTGTTCACCTCCAAGGAAAGAGATTTGTATTCCACAAAACGTGAAGTATAGATTGGAGTACACCAAAATTTGGCCTAGCATTCAGCCATCAAACATCGATGTACATTATGCTTTTTGCACAATAGTGTGCCGTGAATTTTACAATTGGGAATGTGCACAAGGGCTGGTATTGTTGCTCATAATTTACCTGTCATTCATGTACCGTGTAGTAATATTATTATATAGTACATGTATGACAGATAAATTGTAAGCAATGATACAAGCCCCAGTGGGCATGTGGCAGAACGATGTGAAAAAGCACACTGCTATAGCACCCCTAGCAGATTTCAGTTTTGGAGTACTTTAAGCCACCTACTGAAGTCCTGCATGCAACCAATGCTGAAGCATTGTTTGTGAGCTTTGTCGTTGAACATTACCTGTCTTTCTCAGTTGGAGATCAGCAACAGTGACAGTGAAAGATTATTTCCTATTGTGAGGAAAAATAAGACAAACTTTAGTGCCTTTTTAGGTGCTGAAAATTTGCAACAATTTTAGTTACCAAGATTAAACAGAAGGCAAGAAGCCTGAACTGTTTTGAAAACAAATTTACCATAGCCTGATTGAGGAAGTTCAAGACTGCCACAGCATCATATCATGACAAATAGCGTGAAGTTTTTGTATATCAGTAAATTTGGCTGCGAATAAAGTAGTACATGTAATCAGTGTAAATAATATGTTTTAGTTTTATTTTGGGATTTTCATATAATGCAGTACTGACCATTGAAGTGGATAGAGTTAGTGTCATGATATAATTTTTCACTAATTGCATTCAAAATTCACTAATTTTTATCCCACTTTTCACTAATTGCGAGTCTGGAGGGTTGGCAGCCCTGAGTTAGGCCTACTGTACAATAATATTTGATGGTAAAAATATAATAACTTCTGTTTCGAAATGTAAGCATCAGTATGTGAATAGTTGTTTTTTTTAATTTTTTTAAAGAATATATAATCGGTGAAGAGCACTTTGTAATTGAATTTTTTAAAACGAAGATTTTAACTGCCGTGTTTGCCTTATTTTCTTTATAAAATCAGTTTTAAACCATAAGTGAACCTGTAATGGCAGACATTTCTGTGTCTGTGAAATACCACTTTATTAGATTGTCCGTTTTTGTAAATATTTGGGTAAATAGGTTAGAGAAAATATATAATTCAGTGAAATCAGCATCTAAATATTATGTGACAGAATATGTTAAATATTTAATCATGTAAATATATTTAATCACATAGGTCAGAAACACATGAGATGATGCTATGTTGTGGAATTTGAATGAACAGGTTAAGGTTGCTTATTTACATCATTTTTGTGAAAATACAAAAAAGATAATGAAGCAAATACTATTTAACCAATGCATGTTGTTACTACTAGTATGTAGGCAAATAATAAAACCATTTGCAATCCTATCAATGGATTGCTGTAATGAAGCTAGAAAGTGAGTGGTTATATTAAGAAAATCCCTTTTCTAAATATAGACGCTCAATGACGTAACACATGTTCATGGTTGTGTTGATTCTGTTGAAAAGAAGGGTCTAGGTCAGTCATGTATCGACTTTAATGCTTCTGTGTATTGTCTATGAATAGTTACAGTGATGTTTCATCGGCAACAATGAAATTATGCCGAACATTGTGGTATGAAGTCACTTGAGTATTTGCTTCTTTGTACATGTTTCATAGGAGTTTAAGTCTTTTTGACTGCAATTTTATACAAAAGTGGTAGTTTATTAAGTATTTTTACTGACTCTTGAAATTACATGACTCTAATCTTGTTACTCCTATCAGTTAAATTAGTTACAGTGTATAGTTTCTGCTGTGCTCTTTTAAAGTCATATGGTCAGAATTCACTGCAGGTGTCTAAGTCAAAACATACAAGTATGAATACAATGGGTATGAATATAATAATTTGTAAACATGTACAAAATTTGTTGATAATAAACATACAACAGATTTTCAACTTGAAATTAAAGTATTGCTGAAAACTAATGGTACAAATTTTACTCTGTTAATTTACAACCCTTTCAACATCGAAGTTGTTGACTGAGGACCTTGTGATTTAACAGTGCAAAAATACATTCATTATAACAAAATTATCCTATATCATTATTTAATTGAGTATAATTCCATAGCACCAAATAAATTACTGAATGTAATGTCCATTAAATTCTTACTGAATGATACATTAATTAAAACATGTGAATATTTAGACATTCTGAAGATTGAAGCAAAATAAACAGAAATAAAACACAAAGTTTGTCCACTTTGACAGCTGGTCTTGCAAGAAATGCCATATTTTCCATGGTTTTGTCCAATTGATTATAATTTAATGGGCAATTAAATAAAAGCCAGTATTTTATCAAAAGTTAATTCAGTAAAATTGTAATCAATCCTTTTTCTTCTATCATAAACATCAAAGATGATCGCAAGGCAATTTAACGTTGATTCAGTTATGCACATCTAAGAGTGATGTCATTGTCCAGTTAGATATGCCCAGTTCGTAATGATTGTACATAAGTGCAATACCATTTGCGGACAAGGTGTAAATAGTAGTCCAGCAGGTGTTGATCACTAGCACATACAAACTATTATGGACAGCACATGCTCAGTAGGAAATTATGCCAGAGGTGAATTGAGGGTAATTAAGACTGATGCTCCAGCTGAAACAATTTGCATCATAAAAACACACAGGCTGGAACTTTCCTGCATCAGAAATTGGTCTAATTTAAATTCTTAGTGTCTAAATCCAAGGGTACAAGTCTGTTGAGAACCCGGCAGATGTCAGAGTCATTGCTAACTGTACGAGGAAATATGTTGTTTTTTTTGCATATAATTTGACTTCTGATGAACATATTTTCATAAAACTAAACAGGTTGCCTTTGATGAGACAAAGAAGCGTGATGATTTTAGGATTAAAAGGTCATATTCACACTTGCCATAACCCATGGCAAAACCGTTATATAGTTTTGTAAAGTATACATCAGGGTAGTGATATAAGTGACTTTACTGATCTTCAATAGGATATTGTTCTAAAATTTAATTATGCAGTAGTTTTGCTAAAGTCTGTTCATTCATGATGAATTATTTACACCTTTGTTGTCATCTTACAACTTGCACAAAAACAATTGTGATTGCTGTGGGCAGACTGGCACAAAATTGGGTCAAGAAAAGTGGACATGGGCTCAAATCATTAGCAGTGCAGGGGGAAGTTTAAATATTTTTCAGATACACAGTGTTTTCATTGTGACATAGCGTGACATTCAATCTGGTTTAAATAGGATCATACCTTATTTGGCCTCATAAAAAATGTGGACAAACTTTAAGATTGATTTGTTTCCATTTCTCAGGGGATGATCTTTCCTAGGAATATTGATTACTGAGGAGCAAAATAAAGTGAATAATTGGCATATGCATAATATAATTTTCAGACATGACACTTCTGGGTGAAATTGTTCATACCAAATGCCAACATGAGCTGTATGACTTGTACTTTAGTTAACTAATGCAGCACAAATAATACAAATAATTTCATTGACATGATTATAGTTCCAGTCTACTAAATCTCATAAAATTATAGCATACTGTAGTGCCCATAGGACGAAATAACTGACAGTAAAAAGACCTCTCTTAACGAGTTCATAGTGTATTACGGGATTATCTGAACCTCTTACTGAGACGCAGGTAAAGCTAGATCTCCTTAAACACCTGGGGATCAGTCTGTTATTGAAGGCACAACAGTGGTGACTGCAGAGAGGCTTCAAGCCCCCTGTAATGAGTCAAGAGCTCAGAAAAAGTAGGCCTATCTGTCCAGTGTTTTATGGTGTCATCAAGCTTTTCCCAAACTTAATAAATTATGGGTTCTTCTTAACATTCAAACTTCCTAAATGAGGATCCCAAGGCATAAAGAGATTTATAATAAAATTTGAAGTCCTGGGACTGCTGAGTTTTTAGACTGGAGATCCTGAAGAGAAACCTTATTTGGGGAGGCAGGTTTACATTCTTTGTTGAGAAAACTGTTATAAGCATTGATCATATATTTATTGATTTTATTTGTAACTGTCTGCATACATGCAGATAAGCCGAGTTTTGTCCTCACAGAATTTTCGTAATCTCAATGAACAGCATATTTCTGAACTTGGGAATTCCTGAGTCTCAGATATACATTTATATGAAAAGTTTTGAGTGTTCTGATTGGAAGATTCTTTGTATAGATGGATAGTGATTGGTTGAAGTTATACTGGATTGATATATATTAGAAGCGTTGTTTTCTTATGAAAAGAAATTTATTTTAACATGATCAGGTCAAGTTGTTCTCAAACATAAAAATTTGGTTCAAGTGTATGTAATTTTCATGTTCAAAAC
This sequence comes from Megalonaias nervosa, assembly GCA_016617855.1. Lineage (NCBI taxonomy): Eukaryota > Metazoa > Mollusca > Bivalvia > Unionida > Unionidae > Megalonaias > Megalonaias nervosa. The sequence goes on from JAECUM010001513.1 coordinate 31,113, forward strand.
ACTTAATTGTAGATACTCAGATTGGTGTGTAATTGATATGCATAGCAGTTGATCATGTAAGAATAATGGCCATACATGGTTTGCAGTTGGCAAACATTTTATGGAGCACTTGGGAAGGACTTGGGTTCATAAATTTGTTGGTGTACATGGGAAATACTGGTTGAGGTGTTTGCGGGAGTACATGGGAAGACTAGTTAAGGTGTTTGCTGGAGTATGTGGAAAACAGGTTGAGGTGTTGGCTGGAGTACATGGGAATGACTGGTTCAGATGTTTGTTTGTTGGAGCACTTGAGATAGGCTGTAGTTGAAATGCTTGCTGGAGCACTTGGAAAAGGCATGGGTTTATATGTTTGCTGTAACAGTTGGGAAAGACTTTTGAACTTGACTCTGTATGCTTGAGCAGATTCTTATACACAGCATAGAGATTAATGACCCCTGAATTGTTACATGTAAAGCTTGTGCAAGTTCTGTATTGTAATTGTTACATGTAAATTTGCACATGTTGTATCAGCATTATATTGTTAGATGTACAACTTACATGGGCTCTTTATTGATTCATATTAATAAATGTATCTCCCTGACTCTTATTTTCAGTCCCATGCCCTCTCACTGAGGAGAGCTGTGCCTGGGAGAAGGCTACCATTTGATGAACTCTTGAAAGAACACAAAGAAAGGAAGGAGGCTTTCAACAAAGCCAAGGCTGAATTCAAGATGAAAGCAGCAGCAGCAAAAAAAGAGGCTGCAGCTCTCAAGTCCAACTCGATTTCTGCACTGACACAACTCCCCAAAGTCCATCCCCCTCATGCAAACCAGCTTCACCAGAAAGAAAATCGAGTCGGCCATCTATTATCAGCTCTACCAACTGCCCCCAAACCCTCCATAGTTCAGTCCAAATATAACTCGGCCATCATTGGCAGGTGAGTAATCTCCTGCTGTATATAATTGATACTACTATTAAAAAAATAAAACTAGTGGGGGGGGAGTTAATTATTCTTGCACATAATTATTTCTTGAATCAGGTATTTGATTAACCATTTCAGAGTGGAACATTTTCTTTTGATTTATTCCCTCTCACAGATCCTTTATTTCTGTAACATTTGGGAAGGATGCTGTTTCTTCCACTGTTGCCAGACCAATTTACTTATGCATATCTTAATTTTAACATCAATTAAATGAGTGCAATTCAGGCCTGAAAGATGCTGGCCTGTGTTTGGGCCATTATTATCATTTTTCTCTGATATGGTGTATCTGGGTTGAAATAAGTTGGATGGAAGGGCATTTTGGTAAATTTTATTTGTTTGTTTCTTTTTGGCTCATGTACGACTATCAAAACAAATATATCGCTGTTCTAATGTGCTCCCTCAGCAATGCCATTTATATTAAGTTCATGCATTAAAGTTTTCAAAAGTCACAAATTGTGTACATCATTAGTTGTATGAGACTGAAATGTTGGCTTAATATTGGTAGATGTTGAAAGTTTGTATCCTGGTCTGCTAGGTGTTCCCGTCTTAAAAGGTGTTCATAGGACAGATACAAAATTTAATGGAACGTTTCTATCCAGATATTTTTGGTGTTCACATCATCATACTGTTTATAGGTTAAGCACCAGATTCCATGGAATTCCTTTGTTCCTGTTAGGTGTTCTAATCGCAGTGTTGTTCATGATTGAGATGCCAGGTTCCATGGAACCTATAGTTTGTATCTTGGTCTTCTAGATGTGCCTACAACAATGATGTTCAGAGGTGAGACACCAAATTCCATGGATACCTTAGTTTGTATCCTGATCAGCTAGATGTTCCTATGATAATGCCAAATTTTATGGAACCGTTGTTTTTATTAAATTCTGATTTGCTAGGTCTCCAATTACAGTGTAACCTTTAGAATCCTGATCACAAATGAGACATTAAATTCCATGGAACATTTAGTGGGAAATTTGTCATATTGAGAGAATATACCATATATACTTGCCTTATAAGTCAAGTCAGACTGCAAACAACAAAAATCCTGATCTGCCATAGCATAATGTGCATGCAGATCAGGATATATATTGCTTGTTCTACTGATTACTCCTAACAAACTGCAGAGACCCAGATCTGCTGGCAGGTCTGGGTCTGTGCAGTTTGCAGTTGGGCTTGTCTTATAAGTCAGTATATATGGTAGATGGTTTGAGGTACCAAAGTGTCCCTTGAGAACCCAATACATTAGATTTGCTCTTGTTGCCATTATATTGGAAATGTTGGTCTAAGTGGGCTTCATAATGAATTCTGCTTTTAAACTTCAGGTCCAACATTGGTTCTCTGCAGTTCCAGATAGCCTCGATGAGCAAGCAGGATGTGAAAACTGAACCACCAGACATTAAACCACAGTTAGAAGATATGGAGATGGATCATCAAGATGACACGGCTGAACGTGACAACTCATTCACATATCATCATCCACGACCAGCAGCTGTAAGTAGTGGAACCTTGTAATTCTGTCTTGCTGGCCTTCTTTGTTACTGAGTGAGGTTATAATTAATTTATAGAGTTACAGCATTTTCATTATGTTTGGAAGCAGCTAGTTCAGATTCAGAGGTACTGGAACAACTGTAGGTTTACAGTTTGTAAAAGTAAGCAATCCAGTTGCTGATGAGAACATTGAGTAGTTTTGAAAGTCTTTCCTTTGGCCAACAGAAGAATGGTATTTAAAGAGAGGTGGTGTGTCAGTACAGATAAGCACATTATATAACAAAATTTATCCTTATGTGACAGTCTGGTCATAAATGAAGATTGGTTTTCAAAACTGGTCTTTCAAATCCTGAGTAACATTTGTTGAGATATTGAGTCAATATGTTTTAACATAATGGTCATGTTCAATTGAAGCTTGACAAACTCTCCCTTTGGGATAGGTTGAACTCATTTGGTTCAGAACATTACATTGAGTACATAGCCGAGTTTCTCTTTTGAGTACATTCCTTGATGACATTAACATTAGGGATATAAGCCTACTACCTTCTGAATCGAGCCCTACTAAAAGACAAAAATTCATCTTTTCTGTGTATATCTTATTGACAAAGGGCAACAAATTTTGTGCATTACCTCCCCTTGCCACCACTAGGTGTCGCCAGTTTTTAAGCTTTGTTTGCTTGCAGCAGCATTGTATGAGACACCTCCCATCAGTCCAAGACAAATCTGTGTTGCATTTGAACCATCCATACAGTATTTGGATTTATTTTGATTGATATTCAATCCTAAACAGGTGGTAAATATAATTTATTAAATTTTGTAAATATTTTGTGAAATTGTTCACTTTGTTGAACCTGGTCAATTTTAGACCACATGTTATAAGACATTTATCTTTGCATGTTGTTATTCATGGTTTTGTGCAAACTGCATGTTGCTTGTTAGTAGTGGATGTGTTAGTGAGTTGTTACCCTGCTGCATCTCAGTCTTGTATGTCTCTCATATATTTGTCCCTTACAAATGACCTTGCTGGCTCAATTGCACCTTTTTTCCAAGTCCACTTGATCAAAAGGTTAATATCATGAATGAGGTATGATCAGTCCTGTATCACTGTTGCAGCCATGTTTGGCTCACGACAAGAATTCCTCTGGACAAGACCCAGCATGAAGTACATTTGGTTGGGAAGCCCACTTGTTGCTGGATTTCAGTATGATCAGCAGCAAATGGGGACCAGGGCAACTGCATCTTCACTTTAACCTTGAAACGAAAGCTAACAGTTATAGAAGGACTAACTCTGCAAGATGTCAGATAAATCCATGTTAGTGACTTAAATGGGGGGCATCAAATCGCCATACCTATGTATGCTGGTTTGGCAGTTTCTTCTTTGGTGCTGCTAACTTAGATCTGTGTACAAATCAGACACGTTCCTGGCAAAATCATTGTCATGGCCAACATTCTCCCCAGAAAGGGTTAGATTATCTGTACAAAAAGGGTCCCTTCATTGTTTTTTGTTTTACTGGATGTTCAACCTGGTTGCAGCAAGGTGGAATCACAAATGTCAACCTTTGTCTCACTGAAAATAATACACACAGTGAGGGGTAAGAATTACAATGTAATTCTGATAGTCCCTCTCACATGGGCCAGTCCTGGGTCAATGATCTGCTTGATCTGGCAGCAGATTTAGCTCTGCAGGGACAAAACTTGAATCTGGTAGGTCCTATGGCTGCAGCCCAAACTATCACCAGATCCAATGAAACCAACACAGACTCTTAGCTTTGCTGGATTTGCCAGTGAATTTTGATGGTAAGATGATTTCAATAATCATCATCTTGAGCTGATAGAGAATTAACAGTTCACCTGACCAAATGCTGTGTTGCTTTAGCAGTAGGAGAGCGGGTTATCATTCACATAGGTAATGCAGTGTTTCTCCTCATGAAGGAGACCCAAAGTATAGTTGGATGCTTAGCATTTCCTGCTCCTAGTACCTATTCTACTAGCGGTAATGTGATCAGGGAATGTATTCAACAGATAACATAAATTTGTCTAGTAAATTATGTTTCTCTGAGAATACATTTCCAGTCACATGTACTTAAAGGACCCTCACATCAATCCTTACTATGTGATTGTATCAGTATTGTTTGCGTGGACATAAAGCTGTATCTTCAGTGTTTAAGTGGGCATAAAGCTGTATCAGCAGTGTTTAAGGTGGATATAAAGCTGTATCAGCAGTGTTTGAGAGGACATAAACAGCATAGGCAATGTTTGAGTGGACATAAAGCAGTATCAGCTGTGTCAGAGTGTACATAAGCTATATCAGCAATGTCTTATTGGACAAAAAAGCTGTATCAGTAGCATCAGAGTGGATATAAAGCTGTATGAGCATTGTCTGAGAGGACATAAAGCTGTATCAGCAGTGTCTGAGTGGACATGAAGCTGTATCAGCAGTGTTTGAGAGACATAAACCAGTTCAAGCATAGTGATCTGTGGAGAACTCTGATGATATGGTCATGAATGTCCATCTGTCCATCTAATAACAGCTTGGGTTTTGTTCAGTAAGGTGGGTTTTGCTTCATATAGTCCTACTGTCATCAAACTTTAAAGGTGGGTTGCCCTGTATAATCAACGTTTGATATTGTAGTCAATGACATATATCTGCAGAGGCCAACAAGGCACATGCCTAGGGCAGCAAAAGTTTGTCGAAACTCGGATTGATATTTTGGGATACTTCAAGTTGCCTGTCACTTCCTTGCTATTGCACAGGGGCAGCACTTCTGAATGGGCCTAGGGGCAGCAAAAACCCAGATACATTGCTGAGTGTAGGAGAGGGACAAAAGTTAAGAAAAAAAGCTGAAAATAATGTGATTCCAGCATCATTGTAATTAAAATTCCAGATAAAATGTTTGGGAGTTTGTGCTAGAGTTAATTGCTTAAAACATTGAGAATATGGGATATAGGGTGATATGATGGCACCTCCTGCACATGAGTTGGACATGAGCCAACACAACTTTGACATGCTAACCACTATGCCACTGTGTAGCTCTGACAAAGAAAATACTGCACTTATAGGCTGGCAAATATGGTATTCTCTTTTCATTTTAACTTTAGCTCTTCTATATACCTTCACAAAAAACTTCACTGGCAGGTTGTCATTGATCAGGCAAGTAAGCCTGATGATTTAAGGATTAAAAAGGATCAAGATCTATCAGTTGTGGACATATTATGTACTGTTTTTTGTACTCTTGTTCATGTAAAATTTGGAGTTTTGTGCTGAACAATTTTGAGAATATAGTGCCAAGATTGACATCAAGGACATTTAGCATAAATATTCTGCAGCAGGCATGTGCAAATTCCTCTAAGGTGTGAGCTGGATAGTAATTTTTAAAGTCACTTTGCATAATGTAAATGTAACTGGATAAAACCAGGTCATGGGCCAAATGCAGGACCTTAGATTGAACCTACCTGTTATACGATTATGTTTATGAGAGGTAAATATAAAATTGAGTAGGATGTTAGATGGGACAAAATCATAATACAGTTACCATGTTAACTAGCAAAGGATCAATTTGGTCTTTGTGAAGTATAGTGTTTTGTGAAGGAACCACTTATTTGCTGATAATACATATCTTCAGAGATAACTATTTTTGGTGTGTGTTCCTTTGGGAAGCCACCTGTGCATGAGTAAATTTATACGAATTACCCATATATGGTTGCTTATAAGATGAGTCCAACTGTAAACTGCACAGACCCAGAACTGCTCATTGCATAATGCACCTGCAGATCTGGGTCGCTGAAGTTTGTTAACAGTAATCAGTAGAACAAGCAACATTGATCCTGATCTGCATGTGCATTATGCCATGGGCGATCATTATCTTTGTTGTTTTGCAGTTTGACTTGACTTAAAAAATGAGTATAAAACGTGGGTAGTCATGTAAAAGAAGTTAAAAATTACAGCGATATGTCACAGTACCTTTAAAAAAATGTGAATAATATTGATAAAAAAATAGAACCAATTATGTATTATTGTGATTGAAATTACATGCTTCAGTAAATTTGTGAGGAAGCAACACATGTTTGTCAAAATTATTAATATCATCATGACTTCCATTCAGCTTCTCTTGATAAATTAATCTCATTGATGAATAAGAGTAAAGGTGAATACATGTCAGTTGATGGTAGTGGTTGTGACCTCTTAAAGAATTTAACTCAGATCAGAAATACCTGGGTGATATATATATATATATATATATATATATATATATATATATATATATATATGCTATAATGAAGTTTAAATAATTTTGGGAAAAATATAAATTTGCAAGACAGTCATTTTTTTCAGTGGACTTGCAGTAGTTTTGATAGGTGTCCATTTCTTTTCTTATTTAATTTATTTTGATGAAAACCTGTGATTTGTATTCTGTGTTGTATTGATCATATAAAATCAGATGAAAAACTTCAATGGCAGACATTATTTCTTTAGCAAATTTGCACACATAAATGTTTTGCTAAAATTAATATAAAATGAACCAGTTTGTTGTCCTTTTTTTGTATATCAAAGAAAACTTTAAATAAATTGATAGTTTAATCCATATTATTCTCTTTGGAAAAATCCTGGAGTTTTCCAATCAAATCATGTACATAAATGCATTTCCAAAATAAGTGAAGCATATTCTTTTCATTCATTCCTCAGAAATCATGCATTGAAGTGCATTTTATAAATATACAAAATTGGTTGCTACAATACATACAAGAAACTTGTATTGAAAAGTTCTTAGTTTTGTTTCCAGGGTACATTTAAATGGCATCTTGTGTGTAAACTTCAGTTAAAATGATGTTTTTGAATACATCTTTCCTTACTTGAGGTGATACTATTGCCAGTTCATTTTGGTCTGTCTTATATTTTAAAGTAGATTACATGCCTTGTTACCTGTCATGACCTTGTCTAGTGAATGTTCCTGTTCATTTGCATGAAGTTTTGGTTTTGGCTCTTTTTTAAGACAGGTTAACCAGTCTTTTGGAATTGAATAAATTAGTATGTGGTATTTTACAAAATTTGATGTATTTATTGAGTAATTGCTACAAATTTTCACTGAAATTTAACAATCTAATTTCTTCAATGGAATCTATATCCCCTATATAATTAATTCCTTTTTCTATCCTTTCTTGCAATACTAATATTAGTCTCCTGTGTATAATGCTTGACATCTTATATCCATTTACATGATAATTCTGAATTCATTTACAGGTCACATGCTGGTATAAAAATAGTTCAGAATGATCCAATTCAATATATCCCATAATATGTTAATTCCACATGTCTTACAAATCAACAGTGAAAGTTAAATCCACCTTTTCTTTTAATTCACATTATCTCTAATGTCATCTGGTACAATGGCCAAGAATTCATCCTCATTGTCTGATTAAATTCTGAAATCCTCCATTGTTGTGTAGTTAATCATCATGGTCTAGTCCTGGTAAATATCGTCTGATTGCGTTTCCATGGTTTCACTGTCATCTTTGTGGTTATGTATAGACTGAGCTTGGGGTCTGCAAGTAACACATTGATCGTACAGTCTGTGAAATGTATTAAAAGTTGCAACAACACGCGGTTCAGTTGTGCAGCAAGATCATAGGTTTTTCAAATAACCACTCTCTATTATGAGCAAGTATCAAATGTGAGGCTTGAGCAAAGAGTTGTCACATAGAAAAATAAAGGAGGTACTGCCTTTACACGCTAAAAGGTATTAAGGTCAAACATTTAGTGGAAGATGTAGAACTCTACATGGCACTGAACAAGTGCATGTACTAAATTTGTGGCTCGATTTAAAGGATTGTCACCTTGAACTCATGAGTATTGCCTTTAAAAGCCAAGGGCTTTATTGGCTCACGTGCACTGGCAGAAAACTTGGGAAATATTACTTGGGAATTGAAAATCTAACTTATGGAAGAAGAAAATACAATTTAATTCAAAGTGTTTTATGCAGCAAAATACTAATACAAACACAGGTTGCTAGGAATTGCGCAGAAAAAGGAAGCAATATACTTGGTATTACATGCCTAAGGTAAACAACATTGATGGACGCTTGGGGTTAGAAGTGGACATCAGAAACCTTGGAAAACTTAAAATTTCATTTTGACCTATGAAACCTAAAAAAAAAAAAAGCCTAAAAAACTGAAGGAAACCTTAATTTAAACAAAAATAAAAATTTTAAAAAATGATGAACATCTCTACCTCAGCCCCACAAAAAATGCCTTTTTGCACAGTTTTTCTATAGGCTAGCCTAATGGTCAGGAAAGCATGCAAATTTCTGAGCACTTGCAGGAAAATAAAATGAAAATTATCCAATAATTTTCACTTTATTTTGATTTTATTTATAAGCATATTTATAAAAATTTTAATAAATGTTCTCTTCACCATAGAGATAATCTTATAACTGCTTTGTGCCATGAACCTCAAAAAAAATGTTAAAACCTTGAAATAAAACATCAAATCTAAAATATCACTTCTAACTCTCAACACTTCACTTTTTGGTGGGTAGTAATTAATTTACCTGTAATATTTTAAATCCAATAACTATAGCTACAAGTAAAGTGTAATGAATGCTGTCATGAAACAGATAAACACAGTATGTACCATATATTCATTTTTAAATGATAATAATGGCATAGAAACCAAAAAAATATTGGAGTTCACAAAATTTTTGTATAATGCAAACATTTTGAGTTTTTAACGTAAGCCCAAGATCAATATTTTTGTATGTCACACTTATAAGGTAAACCCTACTCAGCAAGAATAAAATTTTTAGTAAAAAGTTCAACTTACAAGCAATTATATATGGAATCCTTTCTAAAATGCTTATAAAACCTTATAACTGGTGATTTCAGCATTAAATTTGCAGTAGACAAAGATAAAAAACATTCACAAATTATAAACATTAACACAAACTGTTTATTTCATCCAGATTAACAAGATTTAATGTTACTCCTGCAATCTGTCAGATAAGTTGTTTACATCGCAGGCAGGTCAAATCAGAGGTTAAACCATACTTGACTGCCTCTTCAGGTTCTCTGTCACTGTTTACTAAAGGTGATTCAAGATTATACTTCAAGTTATTGATATGGCAGAAGACTTGGATGCAATAATATCCCGTAATGATTTGTATTGTAAAACATGTTTACAATCATTTATAATAATTTTAAAATAATTATCCAAGACACCACTGGCATCAGCTGCAGTACTACTACTTCTACAACTACAATATTTATTTCTTAATTATTATTATTATTATTACAATACATTGCTTTGGTATTGTGATCAAAATTCAAAAAGTGTCCATGATGGTCTATTACCTCTCTCTATTTTGGGAACCTTGGACGGTCTTGGTAGGTACCAAGCTGTAACCTTCTACCTGCTATGGAAGACAATATTGAAGATAGGCTGTACATGTACAAGATGATATTTATAGTAGAAGTCGCATGACTAAATAACCCAAATCAAATTGGATAGTACTTGCTGACTTGAGCAAGTGCAAATGGCTGACTGTTGTGTATTGATAGAGAACAAATAAATAAAATCATAGTAAAAAAAAAAAAACCCCACTGCAGATGATACAGTAATTACATCCAAGTTTTGTAATATGATGTGAAATGTGATCAGTTAATTGTCTATGTTACTATGTGTACCCAATTGTTTAAATTGTTGAACAAAAACATTGTGACTTAATGCATGATTCACAATGCAGGGTATTACTTGCATAAACACCCAGAATGCATCATATAGAATTAGAATCAAAATTGTATTGATAAATACTGTATCCTACAAATTAATAAATATTTTCATATAGAATGTTTGACAATAGTGGGGTACCATTTATTATTCAGAGGTGAATTTGCTGTAATTCATATCTACACTGGACCTGTGGAACATGACATACACAGAGGTGGTTTATATATGCAGACGATAGTTAGAAGAGCCATGACTCTGAATTGCTTATTATCAGTGATCTTAAAGACATTTTTCTTTTCAACAGATGTGTTCATTTGGAGCCAGAAAGCACAGTCTGGGAAACAATTTTGGATGCCTAATGTTTGGCAGGAAGCATGACTATGGAAGGGCAGTCTTTATGGACTTGCTTGAGAGGCACCTTCATCCGACTCCCCCAAAGTAAGTTACAGAATGAGAGGGACATTTACACATTCGCTCACCACTCAAAAAACTACAGACAGATTTTTGTACTTTAATTTCTAATAGAGATTTTTATTCTCTTGGCAGATAAGCAATTTTGAAAAGTATAATTATTTTTTTACTTTCAAATACTCTGGTTTGACAATAGAATTTCTTTTGAAGTCAACAAATTTTGCCCTGTACTGTATGGATATGATTGATTATTTAGTGAACCAGAAAAGGGATGCACTGGAATTTTTTCCATTTCTGGATCTGGCTTCTGTTCTACTTTAGTTCTTACCCATTATTAAGTGCTGTATGCTTTTAAAAATTCTCCAGATTGTTCCATTTCAAACAAATCCATTTTTGCTTTATTGCTAAAGTATTCATTTGTGCATGTTCCTTGAGAGTCGTGGTGGCTCAGTGGTTAAAACTTTGGACTTGTGTCGATGCCAACCCTTTCAAATTTCTGACCCCTTTCATAGATACATTTTGAATTAAGTTCGAATTATGACAGCGTGTTATGTAAGTTTTGGTTTGGTGACACCCTCGCAGTTGGAACACAGTTTGACCCTTTCAGTCATAACATGGAAAGACCAAATGATGGATGTTGCATTTTGAGTGAAAATAGAGCTAGAGTCCCAACCTTGTCCTGTGTTTAATGCAGCCTCTGGTTGGTTCCTTCATTGCATGTTAACCAATCAGCTTTCACATTTCTTCTTGAGGCAGACACAGGTTTAAAGCGTAGTCAAACTTTTGCAAAATAAGCCCTTCAGAAGTTTAAACCCTGGTACACTGTACACTGAAGAATGTTAGTGTATTATAGAACCAAAAAGAGGTGATCTGTTTGCATTTTGCAAGGTATTTGACTCTGACAGTAACATGAACCACAGTAACAAAGTTATCAAAACACATTAAGAAACAACAGTTTGCAAACAACAAGCAAACGGTGAGAAGCTTCTTGGGTATTAGCAACACATGACACTTGTGCAGTTCTCCTTTTTCTTACTTATTTAAGGGTCTAGTGATCAAACCAAGGTATGTATAAAAGTTATTTTTTTGTATTTTTGGATAATTATAGATTTTATTATAGGTTTTTATGATTCAGGGTTGACAACTCTGGACTTGAGGTCATAAGGTTGCTGTTTTGATTCCCACTATCAGATCATCCCTGATCAGTTACCATGGTTTGACCCAGAAAAAGGCATTTTAGTCTGCTTGTCATAGTGCAGTAGCATCTTCAAAGTGTTGTTCTGCCATAAAAAACTAAAACAAATAAAAAGAAACCATTGTTAGGATAATATGTCTTTTGTATTATTTAGGCTGTTTCAAATTACCTTGTGGTCATCAGTGATTTTAGGGCAGATGTCTACACAAGTCAAAACATTCAATCACCAAAATATGTTGTTAATAAAATGGATATGTTATCAGAAAAAATTTGATTGCAAGTTATAATTTTTAGTTATTGCTTGTGCCAACACTTGAATATTTTATACAGCTAAGAAATAATTCATTAAAAGGGGTACAGAAAATGACAATGGTAGAATCTGTCTTGATCATTTTATAATAGCATGACCCTGTGTCCATTGTCCATTGTGTGTCAATCAGGAAATAACTTTTTTTTTTAGTTCTTCTGAAAAAAGAAACATGCATCAATTATTTTACCAAAGAATTCTGGCATTAAGGGATTTCAGATTTGTACAGATTTCAATACACCATCCATATATGGTTGCCATTATTAAAATTAGAATAAATTATTTAAATAATTTCTTTTTACAAACTGTTGAACAGAATTTGATCAGATTTGAGAGAAAGGATCTTGGCAGGAAGACATTGTACAAATGATGCCAATCTGCCATCAGATATGGTTGCTGTTACTCCAAATAGTAAAGAGATTTAAATGACTTTTTCTCAAAAACAGAATTTGATCAAATTTTGACGTAATGCATGCTCATTGGAAACAGCTGGCAAAATTGCTACCGGCCCACTGGTATGATGCCAGCCAATTTCAAGATGGACTGGCACAAAAAATAAAAGGAGTAGCCAGTCCGCCAGGCAAAGTCGTGTCGAGTAAATATAATCTACAAATTATATATTTTTATGCTGTTAAAAGAAATATTAAAAACCAAGTAAAAATAAATAATTGTGAATTGTTTCTTATCGCCACTTAAGAATTTTAGGTGATATGAGAAGATAAATAACTTGCGTTTAATCTGTGTACACTAGATGCATGTAACTCCAAATAAAGACTCTTATGCATTTATGTGATGTCTGATGATACATGCTACTTTTGATTCCCAGCACTGTGGTGAACATTCATTGAGCTTCAAACACGAACTGAGCTAAATGAACTGTAACTGTTCAGCTGCATTCTGCTGATGTGGATGCATTCAATCCAGTTGCAACCATCTGCTGCTGGAACTCATCTTTTTGCAGACCTAATTCTTCTCATGATCAGCTGTATGTTGGAAACCACAGACGTATCTTTAGAGGCTGGGTTTAGTTCTGATTCTGTCATTGATGAAAGTCAGTAGATGAGGGTCCTGATTCTTTTTCAGACTCTAATTCAGACTGGTCATCAGTGGTTAGATTGTGATACCCAACCTTTAGATGAGTTATGTATGGATCTGGATCAGCTACACTGAGCATAATTGTTCTGGTCTGTAAATAGTGGCAGTGTTATGCAGAATTTAAGCATAATTGTCCTGGTCCGTAAATAGTGGCAATGTTATGCTGAATTTAAGCATAATTGTCCTGGTCCATAAATAGTGGCAATGTTATGCTGAATTTAAGCATAATTGTTCTGGTCCATATATAGTGGCAGTGTTATGCTGTATTTAATCAAATTTAATACATTTGATATACCAGTATGATATGAATATCTTCTTTTGTTTTGTACTTTATGTTCCATTATATCCATTACCCACTAAGGGCTGATATTCATTTCTATCTGAATATAGGATTGAATCATTAACAACATTGTCTTTCTGTTTGATAATAAATAGGATCAATTGGGTTATGGACAGGACCAGTAGTATTTTAAGGTTACTGGTCCTGTGGGCTCATGGAATGTTTTGGCAAGTTTCACATACTGGTTGGAAGAGCTTTCAGGGTTGTTCAGATTATGCTGATCAATCATCAGAGATGGATGCAGTTAAGATAGTAATTAAATATGGCTACCATTTAAAAGAAAATGTAAAGACTGCTGTAAAATTTTAAAAGCAATATTTAAACATTTTCAAAACTGCTGATTAGAAGTGGACCAGACTTGACATAAAGGATCCTTGCATGAAGACCTTTTAAGTTTTTACAAATGATGCTGATCCACCATCAAATATGAACTCTGTTAACTAAATATATAAAAACTTGAGAGCACAGCTCCTTCGAATTTGCCAACTTCAACTTCAAATTCTATTTGATCAAATTTGTCAGAAAGCATCATGGCTTGAAGACCTTTCGGACTTGTGCAAATCATGCCAATTTGAAATCAAAATATGGCTGCTGTTATGAAATAAAAAGGAAAACTTTCAAGGACTTCTTCTCAATAACAACTTGACAGAATTTGACCAAATGTGACACTAAGTATCTGGCATACAGGTCTTTCATCTTTGGACAAACTAGAGCTGGGTACCATGAAAATGTTGTCCCACTGTATTTCTGAATATATCATGATGCATACCATCATATACTGCAGTTATATTACACAGTTTTTGGGCAGGGGTCTAAAACTTTTTTAAGCCATCAAAATATCTTTTGCTGAATTTTAGCTAATGAGATGCAACATGAGTAGTTACCAGATGGAGTAGTGTTCCTTTGTGGTAGTGGTACACTAATTAGTTAAAAGTAACACATGTAAAGTCCGTAAAAAGTGTTGTCCCAAATAAGTAACTTATTAATGCAGTTATAAACAAAATATCATATAGGGAAAGTTCGGATTTGGTACAAGGCCTTCTAGGTTAGTCATAACTGGAGGTCTGGAGCTGTCCACACAAATAAAAAAAGTAAAATGTATTCCCTGAAAACATGAAAGTCCATGAAAATTCCTTGGAGAAGGGATTTTGTGGTATGTATAAACTTTTAGGCAAAAACCATGAAGTGTTTAGGCCAACCAAACCAAAATATTTGTTGTACGTCTTGGATGCACACCAATAAAAGATTAATTAAAGTCATTAAACATTTGTAAAACGATGTTTTCATATTAATTAAAATGCATAAAATTTTTGTTGCTTTTATGTTATTGCATGGGTATGAATTAGTTTATGGCATTTCACATGTTCACTATTTTTGTCACAAATTATTTTAAACATATTTTGTAGTTTTTGCTTTCGACAAAAATAAGAATTAAAAACTGCTAAATAATAACAGTATCAAAAGTATGATCTTGTCCTGATTTAAATTGACATCATTAATCGATCATTAATCCATCATTAATCCAGATACCGAGACCCTTCAGTTTTTGGACACTGTCTCGTGAAATATTCTGACCCTTCACCAAATTCCTGATTTTTTAGATATGGTAATCAGACTGCATATCTTTTTGTTCGTTGGTAACAATATTAAACATCATTATCATTAAGATACTTACTGTTTCTCCCAGTATTGATCAGCACCTACTTGACATAGACTATTAAGCATGGTTTGGTAATGGCTACTTTTGCATGCTGTTAATTGTGGTTGGTTCAGATTTAATGTTATATCAAATTTCATTAAGTATATAGAGTGCCTATATAACTATAACATTGTGTTGTTGAGTTTTTTTTCTCAAGAAAAAAATTACGTTGTGCAATATTGGTTCACTTTCCATGCATGGTAGGGAGAAAATAAACAAAATTAAATCATATTCTGACTGATCAAACCAGTTTTGTAGCAATACTGGTCACAGACCAGAAATACTTGTTGTGTGGCCTGTTGTCTGTCATATGCTGTCTTGTCATCCATTAGCAGAAGTTTGTTATTGCTACTTCACCTATACTATTTGGAGGATTGTGATGGAACTTTTCAAATCCAGCCCTCCCAAAACTAAAAATTCATTTGCCACATCTTCAGACTTGTTTTCATCTGCTTGCCAATGCAGACATCAGATGGGAGTGGTTTCCTCTTAGAGAGATTAGATCTTCATCGCAGATAAATAATTTGCACTTCATTTGTCAGACTTTGTCATATGACGAGCTGGTTGGCACCATTTTATTTGCCAGTTTGGTGGCTTGTAGAACTTTACAGTTTGTTACTCAACCTTGTTAAAGAATTTTGTTAAGTAATTGTTCTGTTATTGCATGTTGTAACATCTCATCATTACTCTAAGCATTTTTCATTAATTATAGGGACCATCTACACGGTAAGGTCACCGTCATGCCTGACTGATTTCAGCAGTGTTTTTCCAAGCAAGTAAAACAGGCAAATGAGAGAATTAAGTGCATTGATGTAGATACCATCAACTTTGCTGCAGTTGCCACCACTGACATCTTCCTTTTGTCACAGTCCCTGAAGGTGGAAAGCTCACCCACTCAGAAGAAAATTTGGCAGTCCAGGCCATCATGAGCTTCTCACAAAGTGTTAGCCCCATGCAAACCTTTGTCACATCAAACATAACAGCCACTATGGTATGGTTGCCCATTTGGACCAGTAGTAAATGTAACATCTACACATATAAACCCCAGTACTGGTTAGTGTGATTTTTGGATAGCCATTACTGGGTTGAGGCACCAGCCATCAACAGGATATGGACCACACACGTTCTGGCACACCCTAGAACTGTTCCTTTGACTTCAAGGATTAGGTGTAATGAGTCATATTTTTCAGTATAGTCATTCCTGGGTCAAGACACTGATACCACCCAGTACCTGGTCTGTACAGACAAGTGGTAGGGTGGTCAGTTTGTCACCTCCTATAGACCCTGGTACAGACTGTGGTAATAATTGCCATGATAGGCAGCTTTAGACCATGTCTCTGGTTCTGGTACAGCCATTACTGGGAATGGGGAATGGTGATATATTTTCCTTTTGTATCCAGTCCACAGTACAACAACTGTAGCATTCCATCACAGCATAGACTGCCAGACCAGTTCTGAGGTTTTCTACTGTAGAAACCCCAGTATTGGCTATGGTGATCATTCCTTTCATAGCAGGTACCAGAAATTTAGCCAACCTTCAGACCATGTCTCCAGCTCTGGCACACATTGACCTGTGCCATTTACTACTGATGCTGGGTAAAATGTACCGTTTTCCTATGGTTAACCCATTTCCAGTTCCAAAACACCTACATTATCTGACTGCCTTGTTCAGTCCCATCTTGTTCATGGACACCCACATAGCCAGCACCAGATTTGGTGAACCTTTCTCCCATTTGTGTCAGTACCAGACCCATCGAAGCATCAGGGACTGGCACTAAACAGGTTCATCACCTGCCTCAGAATGTCAAACCTTCTTTACATATGTACTGGAAAACCTTTCAGCATGTAACAGCCAGTTTACAACATTGTAATGATTGGCTCCATGCTGTACTAGGCCATGATGACAATAGTTCAGCAACCTGAACAGAGCCTAGACAAGGAGTTAGCCTCTTGTCTCTCAGTAGGTTAGCTGAATGCTTGTCCTCCATAACAGCATCCATTAGTCTTTAACTTGTGAAAAGAGATGCATTCTTATCAAAGTCCACATGGTTAAAAGATCCAGACCTGCTAACCCTTAGGATTTGACTGCAAGTCTTATTGAAATGATCCTGAAATTATGGATGTAAGGAGCCACAAATATGAAAATATGATTGTTGTGGCCAGATCTAGATATTGGCTTGTCTGGTTTTGGTTCAGATCTGGGTTTTCTTATTAGGTTAGGTAAAATTAATGATGGAATCAGTCTAACTTCACAGGAGTTCAGATGCATTTTTTCATGCAGAAGGTGTTCATAATTAGGTTTTTGCTTTGAGGTTGTAGCAATATCTTCAAATGTTATTCAACAAGTGAAAACATTTTTGAAGGTGAAAGGGACTAACAGCCCTTTAAAAAGTTCAGTCAGCACAGAAGTATAGAAAAGAATATTCAGTTTCTTGGCTGAGCATGGAAAGAAAACTCGACAGGCAACAATTATATCTAATGAGAAGACTGTTGACATCCATTGCAACATAACCCCACTGGGATCTTAATCCAGTCATTATGTTCTCTCAACCAACACATGTGTTCATCTGATTGGTCCCCCATAGCTGGTGGTTTTGTGAGATCTTACAGGTCAGAAGTGTGGCATCCCTTGTTAGCAAGACATGCAATCCCTTGTTTCACTCTTGCTTCTTCTTGGGTTCCATTTAACAAAGACAAATCCTATCTCAGTCATTCTCAGCTTTTCATTTATCTTGACATGGGGTCCAAAACTTGCTTTGGTTTGAGTTGTTTCTTCAGGAGGAATATTCCTTGGGAATCATGTCAGTGGTATCCTCTTCTGCTTGAAGAATCAAGTCTAGGCTGAGAAATCTCTTTTCCCCTTGGGTCTTTGAAATGCATCTGTAAATCCTCTTGCCCTGGACAGCCTGCTTAGAAGATCACTTTCCTATCCTCAGTGGTGGCCAAAACTGGCCTTTTAGACTCTGGGATCAAAGTTTTGGATTATGGGAAATACCATCTTCACAAATGGTAGGATCTCCCTTGGATGCCATTATGACTTGCCATGCTGTCCTCCTTCAGTTGAACAATGTTTGGCCCCTGTAAGAGTGCTTATTATGCATCAATCTCCCAGATATAAAATATGTAGCTTGAAATAATTGTAGAAGACACTGTCTGGCAAGGGGCATTCTCATTCTTTCTGATAACTTGACTGTCATAAATTATATTGGAAGGGAGTGGGGAACCAGGCATCCATAACTCCATATTCTGGTTTGAGATTTTGTGAGACAGTGTCCTTGTTGACAAACTCACATCCAGATCTGTCATACTGGACTCAAATGTGCTGACTGGATCTGCCATTTAACACTGAATAGTAAATTGACCATTCTGTCAAAAAAACTGTGAATGCTGGTTTTGCTTCTAACGCCAGAGATGTTGAACTTGCACACATGACTTGAATCAAGCAAGCCTTCAGAAAGAAACATTTGTCAGAAAAAGTGGTTGACAGAATTGATTGGGCAAGCAGACCCACCACTTTAAATGGAAGTTTGAGTTTTCTTCCACTTATGTGAGCAGTAAAGTGTCTACCTTAAAAACTCAAAGATTGTGAGCTTACTCCTATGGCTCTTTGAGGGAAGTTAGCTGCCATCACAGTCAAGGGTTACCATTCCATGATTTTAGACACATTGCAACATCATCGATGGGAGGAGACAGGCCTGAACAAAAACCTCACTTATGCTGTGAATTTTGACTTGTCTTAGTCAAAGTTTCTGGCCCTTTGTCTGAAATGGAATCTTCTTATGGGTTTTGACGTAGTTAAATATGACCTTTGAACTGCTGTCCAAAACTCCACGGCTCACCTCTCATACAAAAGCTGATTCCTAGTCATTGTAGCTACAGCTTACAGAGTCAGCATGATATGTGCCTTATTGGTTGTCCCAAACTATTTGCAGCTCCATTGTGATTGTTTAGATTCTCTCATGATAGTTCTTATTTCAATTTTAGGAACAGTTTCCTGCTCATGAGGAGTTGGATCATTTGCCTTTAAACTGCCGTCTTTTTGGGACTTTTTATCCCAAGGGCATCTGCAGAAGCCTACCAGGGTTCTGAAGTGATACTTAAAGTTAACTGAGCTGATCAGAAGAGGGAGATGTTGCTTGAAGGAAGGGACGATATTTACACTCAGATTCTGTCTTGGATATGATGGTTTATCCATTCAGCCTTCAACCACAAGCAGATTAAGTTTTTATGCCTCTCGCTTCATGTGGTTATGGTGGTCTCCAGTAGCATAGCATTTGAGCACAACTGCTTCCTGACTGACATCATCCATGCAGTGCGATGTAGGTCAGAGGTAACATTCTCTAGCATTTACCAATAGACTTTTATTCCAAAGAGCTTAGTTTGATCTGGTCGGATCAATATCAGCAGAGCAACAGGTTGACTTTTGGGGTCATTCACCAGCTTTGCATTGATGCATGTTTCCCTACTGCTGCTAAATTTGCAGAAATGAAAAATTGTTCTTTTTTGATTTCAATGCATAAACTCTGCCCCATATCTCAAATTACTTGAAGTTGCTTCATGTACATCAGGAGACCAAAGATGGCCAACTCCAGGGTAAGGATTTGTAACTTTCTCCTTCTTTTACCTATCTCCTATCATTATGATCAATTAACATATTTGAAGAAGAACCAGTTTTAAGAATAAAATGTTTCTTTGATAATACTTACCTGATCATAATATGTACATACTCTCCAAAGCCCTCCCTGCCGTTATATGTTTGGAAAAGGATGCACATCTGATCAAGTAGTAACTGATTAGCATAGGGTGATGATTGATGGTATATGGTGTGCCAATTCCTCTAATGAAAGGAAGACCACTCTCATCTTACTTTGGCAAGCAGACTACCTTTCAGTACTTTCTGTGATAAAAGAAGCCAAAAGATGCTACATCTTTTTAGCTTGGCAGGGCTTGATGTAGTAAATGTACTACTGTATTTTGATGGTCAAGTACTGTTGAAAAAACATTTCACTGTAAAACTTGGATTTACAGAGAGTGGATTTTGTTCTATAACATCTATTTTGTAGCAGATTTATTAATTCTGTAGTGTCTTAGAAAGTCTTCAGTCTGTTAGGAATGAGGGAGTAAATGGCTATTTTCTGGCCTACATTTTAGCATATGGTTGGACAACAAAATTTACAATAACATCAGCACTGATAACATTTTTAATGCCCCGCCATGATGCTTGAAGGGTATGGCTGCAACTTTTACATGTGTAAACAGCTTTGATTAGTTTACAGTCTGTAAATGTTTATAAAATAGGTAATAATGTAAAAGAACATGCACATGGTAATGTGGTACAGTAAAACCTGTCTTGAAAGACTACTTCTGTGTGAGACCACCTGTCTTGAAAGACCATATTCTCAGTGCACGGATTTGTTGATTATATGACCTTTTATAAGAGATCGCCTGTCTTGAGAGACCATAATTTTTTGGCAGAAGGGGTGGTCTTTCAAGAGAAGTTCTACTTAATTGGCTGAAGTGCATGACCAGGTAGTTTGTCAAATTGCATTAGTGATCTTGCCCAACATATAAATTAATATTGCAGTACAAAACAATATTGTGACAATTCTAAGCATGTTTGCCTAAATTGTCAGATATATTAAATGATGAAATGGCTTGCTAACTGAATCCGGTCATAATAAAAGTAAAAGATGTACAGCAAATGAAACATTTGCAAGGCGAGGTATGGCATGCACATTGATGATGACATTCCTCAGAATAGCTTTGAGCTGTAAGCCTAATGGGCAGATCTTAAAAGTTATTTTGCATTATATCTGTTATTGTGTACAGGTATACATTCAGAAATTTTGGTAAACATTGCAGTCTTTTTGAAGGGACACTGTGTTGCCGTTATATTTACTTTTTGTGTTTTGTTTTTATTTTTATTTTTTTCATCAGTTAGGTTGCAAATTTTAGATTTTGACTTTGTTTATTTAGTTTTATGTCCATTTGCTTGTAAATTAGTTTAACAATGACTGAAAGTTATATATGCAATCATTTGCTTTAAGTGTAGACTTGACAACAAGTAAACTCAGCACATCTGAATACACAAGAGAAAATCACCTATTAACATTTGTTATCACTATACTGTAGCCTGATGGTAGCCACATATCTACGCATAGTTCGTCACAGCAAATCTACTACTGTATATGTCCAACATAAATGACAAATATTCATTTCTTTTGTTTTAGGAAATTGTGTGTGGAGTCAAATCTTCCAAAGGAGAATCATACTGCATCAAATTCAAAGGATCCTTATGAATTTAATCAAGTAGACAACACAAGTACTGCCACGCATTCTGTTAATTCTGTGATAAATTCATCCATTAAAAACACTGTTCCAGTGAAACCCAAACAATCAAAATGTAACACAAGCAATAGAACTATTTCTCGAGAGGGTTCCATATCTTTATCTCACAGTCCTGTGGCCTTGAGTAATGTCTTGAACAATGGCAGTGGGAATCTAGTTGATAGCAATTCTTTGAAAAGACGTCGGAGCAGTGGTAGTTCTGCAGCAACTAGTCCCACAAGTACTCAGCCAACAGGGTTGCATGTTAATACAAATGTTATCAACAGTATTCCAACAATGACAGGTAATACAATGGCCTCTGGCCCATTTACAATAACGATACCAAATATGAGCCTTGGGGGCCAGGCCATAGGCCATATTAATGCCACCCTGCAGGCCACAACAGGGAAAACAGGCAAAAATCATGTGATTAAGGACCAAGTGGGACTGCTTGTGACTGGTTTTCCCTCGGAAGCCATTCTGAATGGCCAGTATGTGAACCTAACAGCAGCTAACTTGAGTGAACTTCAGTCCCAACAAATAACGCTGGATGAAAAGACATTACAGCAGGCTCATGTCATTGGTACTAATAACAAAAGTGCACACCAGGCCAAGTTAGTGAATATAGATACATTAAGGACAATTCCAAAGAACAGTGTATTAACAGCAGTGTCGCATAATGCCTTGCTGTTAGAAGGTGGACTTCAACATGGCACTGTTCTAGCACCCGTTTCCATAACAGCAGTTTCAGGAAATGCGTCAGTTGTGACGATAGGTAACTCATTGGTGTCCAACTCTCAACAAAGTCCCGCCTCCACACCAAGTCCTCTCATCAGATCAGTAAGTAGTTTTTTCCTGCATGTAGGTAAACATGTGCTAGACTACCAATAGCATGTTTTTCATCTGTCCTTGGGGTCAACAGACGATGATTCGGTAAACGCAGGTTCACACAGTTTTTCTCAACAGCTAGTAGATTGCAGAAATGTCTACCAACTTTAACCTATGTATCATGGCTACATTTTAATGCTTTACTACTGTATTTCATGATGTATAACATGAGATAATTTATACCTCAAATTTTTTAATCCTGAATGAACTTAGAACTGTTCTATAATGTATTTGATATCCTATATTTTAAAATGTTGATGATTTCACTGTTTTCATCATAAAACAGCTGTTAGTCTCTGTGTCATAACATCTGTGTCAAAGGTAATTTACCTGGACAGAGCATTGTAATTACTGCGATTATTGTAATTGAAGTGGTGTTCTAAAGTTGGTGCCTTTCCAATCGAAAGTAGTTTATTTATGTCTGTGTAGGTACTCTAAAATGTGACAGTTTTGAATATAAATTTTAAAGAACAAAAAAAAAACCTGAACATTTTTTGTATCGTAGATGCTGAAAAAAAATCTAACAAACTCATTTTGCATATGGAAAAATGTAATTATTTTATTCTTTGAAGTCTATTTAATACAAAAGGAATGGTAATATCTCAAAGGCAAGTCCCATTAAGATGACAGTTAAACGTTAAGCCAACAAATATAAATGCATTGACAATAATAGATGCCATGTACAGGTGAGTAGCTGTGGTTATGTTAAGCCTATTGTTTATTCTCAGTGGTCTTTAATAAGTTCTGGATAAGGTAATCCAAGCACAAGATAAACTCTTATTTATCACATCTTATAAATAATTTAACCATTAACCCCTGGTGCCATTAAACAATTTAACTTGTTAACCCTTGATGCCATGTTTGTAGGTGAATTTTGATGACATCGCCAAATTTGAATATTCCTTGTGTATTTAATCATTTGTGCATCAACATTGCACATAAGTTACAAAATCAGCCATTCCTTGACAATTTATAAGAAATTTCCAACACTCCTGTTAGCTCATTAACCCTGGCGCCACATTTGTGTATCAGGAGGTAGTACCCTACTTCCGAGCTCTGAAGTATCAAGGACATTTAAGATACATCAGTAGTGGTACACAGAAAAGTAGATTGATGTAGCTCTACAATGATACTAAATAATCTGGACTTTCTACTTGCACAACAAAATACAGAGGGAAAAACATACTTTTGGAGACCCAATTTTTTTTTACCCCAAAAATATGCCCATTGTCGGAATTAGAATTTTGTGTCCAGATTCTCTACTTTTTGGCCATTGATTTAAGGCAGACCAGTGTGAAGTGCACACAAACCTTTGTAAAAAATATGATAGTTGGCGATTTGGAGTAAGAAATGTCCAGGACACAAAAATGATGGATTCAGTAGACCCTCGAAAAGAACTTTTACCATTTTGCACATGCACGAGTGAACTAGCCAATAAAACACATTTCTTTCACAACTAGGCATCAGGCTATACTAAAATCTCTTGAAAGCAGATTGATTTGGATGCATTCAGAAGCAGCCCTGAAAATGTGTTTCCCACTTGCATTTCAGGCGAAAATGACACAAATCTCCAGGGGTACATCAAAGAATATGGCAGTGGGACCCCAGACTTGATATGTTAATAAAAACTTAAGAGCCTTCTTCTGTTTTAAGTGAATGTCTGTGTTTATTTATGTGCGAGAGAGATTGATGGAACAATAACATTGTGCTGGTGCATTAGATTGCGTACATTGAAAGCAGTATTTTTTTGTAACTGTTATTGCGTGTTATGTTGACAATGGAGAGAGACTTAGAGGTTACATTGTAATCTTTTAATGACATCATGGTTGTGGTCATCATTGTGTTTATGGGCAGCAACAGGTCAGATTCCATTGTCAGTTAGTTCCTCTGAATGAACAGTTCTTTCTAATTATGAGACCTATTGTTGCAGCAGCCCAGAACCACAGTGGTTCTGTGGAGTTATTACATTATTTAATATGCAGAGATTTATCTGAAACAAGGAGTTTACTGTCCATTTAAATAAGTCAGGAGTGGAATTGGGGTGTAATGGGCCCACAGATGAGATTAAATCAGTGAGGCTAATAATAGGGAAACGAGGCTCCCAGTAGGGAAATGTAGGGAAGTGGCCCCCATCCCCCACACATGTTGTAGCTGCCATATTTGTTTTGATCAAGGGAGTCTAAAGAGACGACATCCAATTCACTGTTTACCTGAGTCTTCACATTAGTAACCAATGACAATCATATTTTACCCGAGTCTTCACATTAGTAAGTAATGACAATCATATTTTACCTGAATCTTCACATTAGTAAGCAGTGACAATCATATTGTTGTTTTTTATCATATTGTTGTTTTTTCTGGATAAAATTAAATTGATTAGTACAGATAGATAATTCTCTTCGAATGTTGTCAGTCATTGCTTTTATTATATAACTTCCATTAAGCCCCACCCCCAAATGTGTTTCTGGTTGGATGAGCATCCATTTTTTGTTGCTGACTCCAGCACTTTTTCCTCAAAGGACAAAAAACAAATAAAAAAAATGAATAAAAAAAACAATCCTGAAATTTATTTGTACTTGAGACGGTTTTGCCCAGTACTTGAATTGCTTAATCATGATAATATTTATATGATGTAATATATATCATGTTTTAAAAAACCAACAAAAAACCAGCTTACCTGCCTCCCAAATTTTAAAGCCAGTGCAGTAGGAAACACTTGTTTTTTTGCCTTAAATCTAACTGTAGGCTACCATAAATATGAAAATTAATTAGAAAAGATCACAACAAACTAAAGTCAGATCTTTATTTTGTAGAAAATAGAATATTATAATAAAATTAGAATATTTCACCAGGATATCAAAAACTCCATATATTTCATCGAAAAAAGGTAAACTTTCCCAAGTTTGCACCATCAAATTTGAAACCCTTTATTATTGCCGTTGACTCCAAAATTAAATGGGCATTAGAAGTGCATCTAAATTAGAATAATTATGGTACATAAAACACAAAACTTTGGCTAGTGCTAGATATCTTGACAACAACATGTAGATGTAAGATAAGAACAAGGAACCAGACATTTTTTATAGAAAAGTAAATTGCAAATTTTATAGAGATAAAAATGTACCTGGAAAATTAATTTTAATTACATAGCACATAAATGCTTTCGCTGGTGCAACTTACCTTACATCAAGATTCTGAATTGATGAAGCACTGATCATCCTATAGTCACAAGGATATATCAAAAACTGATTTAAGATGAGAAGTAAAATAAAGAAGTTTATTTTCTAAAAAAAGACAGTAATTTTCAAATTTGTTGCATTAATCTTTTACTTCAAGATGCAAGTCAGTATTACCATAATAGATAACTGTATCCATGAAAAAGAGACAGACTAAAACTACCAGATAATGGAACATTAGGACTCCTTACATTCTATTAATTTAAGTTAATCATGAAAAAATAAATTAATAAATGTAGAAAATATTTATTGATAAACAGTAATTGAATATTGAAACATTTTTGTTCATGGTAATCATTTCTGTAACAATGCAGTATTATGCACAGCTTCAAAGTCAACATGGCATGTGCGATGAGCAAAATACTTGATAGAGTCTCTGAATAAAAACTACGTGATGATGTGATATGAAGTGATTTTATTTGTGCCGTTTGTGGATTATAAGCATGATTTTCTTATTGATTAAGATAGTATAATTAAGATAGTAGTGTTGTTTAGTTGCATAGCAACATATTTAATATTTAACAAGGTGTCAAATTTATGTGTGTTGGTAGCATTAGTGCCATGGTCCTTTATCAGATTGACATGGAATTTTTTTTCTTTGTTCTACAGTAAAATGTGCACCCCCTCCAGAAAATTAAAAAACAGGCATAACAAAATATGATATCATATACGATATGGGAAGATATTTACCAGTGAAAATCAGTTGTTTTGCATATTTCAGGATATTAAAATCAGGATATTAAAATTTCTTTGGGGAAAAAATAAAATGTTTGGAAAACCCAGTGCACTGTGGGATGATTAGGTGTTAGGGTTTAGGTCAAGTCATGCAAATTTTTAAGATCCATTAGTGGGTCCCTTATAGCTATATACTGTTATTTTTCCCCAAATTTTCATGTGATTGTCTTAGTTTTTTAAATCATCTGTCATACTGTTAACATCCTATGTCATACTGATATGATACAGAAAATATCAATGGGCTATTGATTTCATCGAATGTGCAAACTATTTACAATAATAATTCCACATGTGGGGGAAAAAAGAGATTGCTACATGTATTGTAATAAATAGTCAACCAGTTTCCTGTTTTGTCACAAATATTTGATTCTTATTCAGTGTTTCAGAAGGATGTTAGTCCTTGGACCACAGATGACTTTTTACATTATTGGAGTTCAGATAGGTTGACTGATACTCAAAATCTCAATCAGTTACTATGATTAATGTATAGATATGGTGTATCATGCTTGTTTACATCCTTGATCATTTATATAAACTTGCATTTGATTTGCTGCATCAGCACATGCTGACCAATATTAGTATGCTTAACAAGCAAGCAGGACATTGTGTGTTAGGAAAATTACATCCCCTATCGATGAGTGCTTTGCATTGTGTCTTCACCAGAATTAAAGGGCCATAATCATTTAAAAAATGTTTTAAATAATGAATACATCTCCTGAGGACAGTGAAACATGGGTAAGTTGAATAATTCCTGTGGAAGCTTAATGCGGATATGTGTACTGGTGTATGGTGTTAGTGTTGTCTACTATGCTGTACAGTGTGATGGACTCGGTCAGTTGTGACAGTTTAACGATTTATTTAATTGACTTTGTTCATTTTATTATTATTATTATTTAGCTATTTTGTATTTGTCCATCACGGTAATTAATATTTCCATGGTATTAAGACATGTATCTACTACATTTTGACAAGTATATTGAAAAAATCAGATTATGCATTTAAATTATACCTCTAAAAAGTTAAATCATTGTAGGAACATATTTTTATCAGCATCAAGTAAATTTTGTGTTTGAAAAATCCATAAATATTATCCTTGATTTAATGCAGGTTTTTATTTTTATTTTTTAAAACTGTATTTATGGTACCAAAAAATACTCTGAAATTGCTGAAATATATATATATATATATATATATATATATATATATATATATATATATATATATATGTATTGGTTCAAATACAAGTTTCACTCCAGCAACAAATTCACTGATATGGCAGAATCAGGTATCTTTCTTAAGAAAAGTCCTAAATGGAATATCATTTCAAGTTTGGAATACTTTTTTTTAAAATCAGTAATTAGCATTATCAGTAAAGTCCAGTATTTTCTTTGTCTTGCATTTAATATGTAGGATAAGAACTGGTTAAATAAAATTTCTGTTGTAACAAATAAATGGTGAATCATGTGTAAGAAATTAAGTACATCAACTGTTATATTAGTAAAGTATTAGTGGCCAGAAGGCAGTCAGGTAAGTAATGCATTTTGCAGATGATGAACAAGTCCCTTATAGTCATTTGTTAGAATTAAATTGTTCCATTGTGTTTGGTTTTGATGATTCTCTGAATGCAATAAGATTCTGAAGTTGTACTTAAATTTATTTAGGTAAAATAATGAAAAATTGTGGTTAAGCCATAATTACACATTCTTTATTACATGTACAGATAGTCAGTTATCGGTGGTAGTCGTGCACCTAAATGCCACAATCATTCACAATCACGTTTTGAAATTTTCTGCATTGTGCTTAAGTTTTGACAAGCTTTAGAATGGTTTTCTTGAGTTGATCCTGAACCATCTAAATCAGTGCTTATAAATCAAAACTTTCTTGAAGGCTGACACAAAAAGTATTTACACAGCGCTCAATTATTTGATCAAAATAAATACTTTTTAAGCCCCAAATTCGACTACACCACTAATGTTTTTGAGTCATAGACCCTTTGTCATTTGCTCTAGAAGTATCCTATTTGATCTATTTGGCTCATAGTTCATAATGCGTGACCAGATCATATTTGCATTATTCTTACTGAGTGTAACTATATATCAACAGAATTTCCCATACAGATAGTACAGAAATCTTTGAATTATTGACATTTTGAATTTCTTAAAATTTTTTTATCATACTTTTTTATGTCCAGTTTACATTGACTCCCTGGGAATGCATTTCTAATAATGAGGTCTACTGGTGGCATACAGTGTGTGTATGTGTGTGTGTGTGTATATATATATATATATATACAGTAAAACCTGTCTTGAGAGATCACTGCTATGAGAGACCACCTGTCTTGAGAGACCAGGCTCTTCATGTACAGATTTATTGATTATATAGTATTATGACCTGTTATGAGAGACCATTATGTTTTGGCAAAAGGGGTGGTCTTTCAAGACAGGTTCCACTATATATATATATATATATATATATATATATATATATATATATATATATATATATTTTTTACAAGTCCACTTCAAACAGAATACATTCTGATCTACTGGTGCCTAATGCATAGGCTTATCAGGGTCTCTGTTTTTGATTCTACTGATTATTTATGAAAAAAATGCAGAGACCCAGATCTACTGTGCATTAGGCAATGGCAGATCTGGGTCTGAGCAGTTTACAGTTGTACTGAACTTATAAGTGAGTATATGTGGTACATCTACACTCTATGGCAAAGTAATCCATGTAATGTGTTTTTGTCTCCAACAGGGTTCTATTAGTCCACAAGTCTCGACATCACCACTACCGAATGGAGTTGTGCCATCTCCATCAGGTAATTATTCATTTAAAAGTAGGTCTTACGATCTTCTGACATACCATTATTCTCTACTAAATTCCTAGGAATGAGTGAAATTAGTTTGTTATAAACAGAACTGCGTAAAATAACAAAAGCTTTAACAGAAAATGAGATATGGGAATGAAAATGCCATCTACCTGATTTAAAGAAAACTTTTTGAAATGGCATATTTGGTTTAGTAGTGGTGTGACTATGGGTGAAAAGTTCAAAGGTCAGGGTATTGTGGATGTATTTCTTATGGTGAGTGTGTTACGTCTGGGCTGTTGAGACTCCATTGAAAGGGTGCAGGATAGTATAGCTGTAACATGCTTACTTTGTACCGCCGCTTTTCAGGTTTCATTACCTAGTTCAGGCACATGCAATTACCGTGTAGTTACCCATCAAAGTCATTGATATCTCTGTTGAATACATTCCCTTATCACATTAATGGTAGGAATAACTCCTGCCTCTTGAATACAGTCCTTCGAGCAAGGCAAACAGTTTCTTTCCTGTCTGTATTCTATATAGACCAAGTGAAGAAACTCTTTACTTTTACCTCTTCTTACTGCTAATACGTGGCTATCCATCAACCAGCTGTTACCAGTTTAAACTTTTGTGGCAGTTTGATAAACATTGTCCTGCATTGTCTCTGCAGATCATTCAAGATCAGCTTTAACCGTCCATCAAAAAGTGTAGTAAAATACTGTGAGTTGAGGTTTCCACAAAGATATAACTTTTTTGAGAGCTTCATTTTTCTAACCTGGCAAGTTGCACAGGATACCATCAACAAGTGCAGGCTGTAATTGTGTGCTGTGAACACTGGTAGAGTTTTCTCATTAGTGTTTGCTGTTAATGCTGTTGATATTTTTGGGCTATGTCCCATATTTTGTTGTTTATTATCTTTTGAGAAAATGATCGCGGCAAAGTGTGCAAAATGCAAAAAGTTTAATGTCAATCAGGATGATGATGAGACTTTGCCTCACTTGTACTAAATGTACATTGAAAGCGCCATGCAGTGTTTGTAGCTCTTGGTTTGAAAAGTAATGGTCCTTAGTATTGGGAAAAAATTTGAAGCCAAGAGATAGGAATGCAAAGCTGAAGTCACATCTGGATTAGCTAGAGATGGAGAATTTAATGGCTCCTGTTGCTACCAGGCTGTTCTAGTCACATGCATTGCTAGAGCCATACTTGAGGAGAGTGTTTCAGGAGACAGCATAGCAGTTGCTAGTGTTGATGAGGCTTTGCACCATCATTCATTGTATCCTTCAAAATACAGTAGAACTTAGATTATCCGTCAGGGTGCGGGACCGAGACCATGATGGATATGAGAATAAACGGATAATAGAATATGTACATTAGAAGTATTATACAATTGACTGGGTCATCAAAAAATCATAATATCTACATATGCATATATAACCTGTTTTTAATATTTTGACGTACAATTCCCTGATGGTTAACAGAGATTGATGGTTAATCAGGTGCCGGATAGTCAAAGAACTGCTGTACTGGTTTGGATTTGT
Source organism: Megalonaias nervosa (assembly GCA_016617855.1). Taxonomy (NCBI): domain Eukaryota; kingdom Metazoa; phylum Mollusca; class Bivalvia; order Unionida; family Unionidae; genus Megalonaias; species Megalonaias nervosa. The sequence continues at coordinate 61,862 of JAECUM010001513.1, forward strand.
CTGAAGATTTTTTTTGCAAATTTGGGCAGCCCCTGCGTGTCAGAGCATGGCATTAAGGCCTTCAAGTTTGGTACAGTGGGTATGAAACTGATCAAGTTTGTTGTCTGCCAGAGTCTCCTTGTGCTGCCTTTTCCAGGTGCCAGCCTTTCCTGTCTAGCCTTCAGTAGCCCATACGTATCAGGCAGTAATTAGAAATTAGTTCTGTCATTGGGCCATACTGGCCAGCCATCTCGTTTTTTTTTATTTTTTATAGGGCTATAGGTCATAGACCAGAAGAGTCAATGGGATGGTCTACTGTACATTGTCATCCATCCATCCATTAGAATGGTTGCTATCACTATTCCTCATAAACTATTCAGAGGATTTTCATGAAACTTTAAACGCACATTCATCCCATAGTCTAGCTGATCCAGAATGAAAATGGTGCTGCTCAGACAGCCAATATGGCCACCACAATGACCATCTTGGAAATCTTTTTTATCGCTACTCCTCCTGAATGGATGGTAATATCAGCATGGGATTTTCACTAAAAGACTTCATATGCAGTCAAGTTGGTCTTGAATGAAAATAGTGCCAATCTTGTGTTCAACATGGCAGCCACAGTTGCCCTCTAGAAAATCTTGTCATGACTATGCCTCCTGAGTGGAAAGTCATATTGACATGGGGTTTCACCAGAAAACTTCTTGGTCCTAAATGAAAATGGTGCTGATCTGATGGCCAATATGGCCAGCAGAGTATCCAGCTTAAAAACTTGCTATTGCTGCTCCACCGGAATGGATGGTCATATAAACATGGGGTTTTTACTAAACAACTTCTTATGATGGTCCTAAATGAAACTGTTCCAAATCTCTGCCAGCCACAGTGACCATTTTGAAAATCTTGTTATTGCTAATCCTTGTGGATGAAAATTAATATTGACATGAGGTTTTCATCAGAAGACTTCTTATGTTTAGTTGGACCTATATGAAAATGGTGCTGATGTCATGTTTGTATTGCTGCCACAGTGGATGCCTTGAAAATCTTGTTAATCTTCCCAAGTGGAAAGTAATATTGCCACGAGGTTTCATCAGAAGACTTTTATGATGTATAGTTGGTACGGAATGAAAAGAGTATTAATCCGATGTCCAGTATGGTTACATCAGTGCCCATCTTGAAAATATTGTTATTACTACTCCTGAACGGATAGTAGTATCAACATCGGAATTGTATTAAACAACTTCTTACGATGTCTAGTTGGTCATAATGGTGAATCAGACATTCATTATACCTGCCGCATTGGCCATTTTGAAGATCTTGTCATATTTTCTCAAGTGAATGGGCATATCAGTATGGGGTTTTCACTGAAAGACTCTTTATGATGTCTAGTTGATCGTAAATGAAAATGGTGCAGATCTGACTTATACTATGACTGCACCAATGGCCATCTTGAAAATCCAGTTATTACTGCTTCTCCTAGAGGAATGGTCATATCGACATTGTGGTTTCACCATAAGATTTCTTGCGATGTCTAGCTGGTAATAAATAGAATATGACCACCATGGCATCCAGTTTGAAAATCTTGTTATGGTTGCTCTTCCAAAATGGAAAGTCATTTCAGCATGGGGTTTTCAACCAGAAAACTTCTTATCCTGACTTCCTGGTCCTAAATGAAAATGGTTTCAAGTTGACATCCAGTTTGTCCACCACAGCAGCTAGTTTTGAAAATCGTCGTATCAGTGAGGAATATCAAAGATGATTTCAAAAAAGGAAGAAATGGTCTTATCTTGAGATCCTGGAAATTCTTTTCAGTCAGTAGTGTGTCAGTTCCTTTGATGGACTCTTGTTTACAGAACCTTCAAGAACCACTATAATTGGTGTGTGCATTTTGCTGACAAGGCGACTGTCCAGGTAACTGTCCAACAGGATTTTTGGCCTTCTGTCCTTGTGAAAGTTACATTGACAGTTGTCCAACTTACAGCTAGTGGACCAGACACTATAGTCATATCCAGTAGGGAAATACCATATAACACCTTGGGATTTCTTTGTGGTTTGGTATGTTATATGTGAACATGGAAGCAATGCTGGATGAGGTCAACCTCCACAGTGAGTACAGGGAAAACCTCGATTAGACATCTCACTCTCATCTGACCATTGAAGGGTTGGAGTTGGTTTTAAAGTTGCAGTTGAGGAAATTTGAGGATTTTAATTCTCTTCGACTTCCTCCAATCTCTGCATGTGAGTGAGGAATATGAGGTCTTTGACCTTGGTAGATGTTGAGGTTAAAAAAAAAATTAGTGATCTCTCCAGTTGTCTTTCGGACAAAATTTGGGACTTGGAAAAATTCTAAAGCATTTTCTCCAAATGCTTTTAAAGTATTTTTTTCAGCATGGTGGTAACATACACTCGGGTGCATACGGAGTTGGTGTTTTGAGTGATGATTAAGACATTGTGGTGGTAAACAAGTCTACTTCACAGTTACATAGCAACTAATCACTGGGTGCTGAATGCAGTATCCACGATGGTGCAGAATGCAGAGGTGATATTGACTGGTTGAAAAATTGGGAAATGTTGATTCAGTAGAACAAGATGCTTTTCTTTGTTTGTTATATGTGAAACCTCATCACTCTTTGCCATTATGCAGTGTGGCAATGGGTTCACCATTGTTGTTCAGGGGCATTATAGAGGCTCTGTGGCAGCAGGCAGCACTAGAGTTGCTTCGCAAATTATCTCTTGGGTTTAGACATAACTTGTGCAAATATTACATAGCTGACAAGTGTCCCGTTTTTTCTGTATTTGTCCCGTATTTTGGACCTGAATACGGCTGCACATTTTTCTTATTAAAAATTCGTTTTTTAATTAAAAAAATTTTTAAACAAATTCCTTGCAATTTTCTGTTTATAACCGGCACCAGGTTCCATTCTGAGAGTAAATGTATCGCATGGATGTAGGGATATTGAGTTCTAAACTATGATTGGTTTATTTGAAATCGAGGCTACCATGCCAGTCTTTAACCACCATATTGAATTGCACAAATAGTTGCTGCTGTTGCTGTATCTCATCTTCATAGTATTCAACTTTTAATCATGTCAAAAAAAGGAAAGCAGATGATTCAAATTTTTCTCCAGCGAAAAAAAGAAAACAGAACTGGAAGGACAAATTTGCCATCCTGTTTAGATTTGTGAAACCATCTAGTAAAGGAGGAAACCTTGTTTTTTGCAAACTGTGTAATTGTGATTTCTCAGTTTGGCATGGAGGCATCAAAGACAGCATGAAAAAGCTAATAAACATCATCTAGCTGCTTCATCATCAACAACTCGGCCTAAACTTGCGACATTTATAAATGCCAGAGAGAACCTTGATGTAATACGATGGGAGTTTGGTTTACTTAATTTCTTTTAGAAATGAACCTTCCTCAGTTACTAGTGTTGCTGGCGATTTATTTTGCACAATTGTTTCACACAGTAAAATCACAAATTATTCCTTGCGTGGTAGAAGGAAAACAGTTCAGTACAAAAATCACACAGAATTCAGATCATCAATGAAAGATTGTACATTGGAATCGATAATGATTGCAAAAAAGCAAGGTGTGGGAAAAGCTCCTATAAATAGCCCGTATCTGTGCGCTGCATTCTTGCGAATGGAACAGGGTGCCCATTTAGAAGGTGCAAGAGTACAACACATGCATCTTTGATATTAAATAATTAAGTTATTTTACTGATGGTTGTAGATGTTGTAAATAGTTACATATGCATTAAAGTTTTAAAAAAATCAATATTTGTTCCTGAAAATCAGTATTTTTGTAATAAGCAGTCTGTATTTTTTTACTCGGGGGTTGGCAGCTATGATATTAAGAAAACAAAATTTTCTCTTCCTGAAGCCCCTCAACAACCATCACCAGTGACAACAGTTCTACACCTCTACTGTCCACCAAGAATCTTCCCATTGGTGCCCGACTTCTCTTTTTTCATAGACTTTGGATCTGCCTTTTTGTGAAGAATAAATGAGTGATGTGGGTGGTGGGGGGCAGGCTTTGGATTTCATTTGTTCATCTCCTCCCCATTTCAGACCTGCCACCTCTTATGATTTTGTCGTAAGTCTTGTGAAAATGACCCTTAAAATATGGACTTAAGGTATAAAAGCAAAAACTATGGAAATATGATTAATGCCATAAAATCCAGATAATTGGCTCATCTATGTTTGATTTGGATCTGGGTTTCATATTACATTTAGTGCAGTTGGTCAAGGAACCAGACTAACACTATAGTAGTACCTCAGATGCTTTAAACTGCACATATTTTTTTCCTGCAAAGCATCTGCATGATCAAACTGTTGATTATAGAATTTTTTAAAAATGGCATCCCACAAGCGGTGAATGTTGAAGACCAGAGGGTAAAATAAGCCTCATAAAAAGTGTTAATAATCAGTACAAAGAATAAGAAGGAATTTTCAGATTCTTGTGAATGAAAGCAGGAAGGGACACAATTACATAAATTGGATATCATGTGTTGATTTGAGTATGTCTCATGGCAGGAGATATGATTGCTGTCATGTGAAATGGAAAAAATTCCAACAATTACATCAAGTTGCAAGAGAGCAACAAGCCATTAAGCTGCATAGAGTTTGGAACTGAAGTTTGTACAACTACTAATGGTAAATAAGATCCATGTGTACTTTACAAACTTTTAAATTGAACATAATGTTTACCATTGCTGCATGTTTCAACTTTTTAAATTCCTTTTCCTTCTTTGCAAATGCAATATATAATATTTTGTTACACCTTACTGAAAACTGGTCAAACTTACTGAAAGAAAATCACTGTCTTACTGAGTCAGTCTTGTTAGAGTTGGCAGGTGTGCCGTTTGTGTTCTGTGATGGAGATCCCAAATGAATGGAGAAGGTCAATTCTTTAAAATCCAAGTGGGTGGTTGAGAGAGTTTGCAAACAAAAGTTAACAGGTTTGGTTCAGATCAAACACATTCCAGGAAAACTGTATGCTCTGGTTGATTCTCTGTCAAGATGAGACCAGACTTGTCACTCCAAGTGGTCCCTTCACCTGCAAGTCTTTCATTGGATTAACACATTTTAGGGGCATGTGATGTTAGATCTCTTATCAGTGAGATGGACTCGTCAGCTGCCCACTTTTCATCTATCCCAAATCCAGAGGATTGAACTGTAGACTGTATGTCAATCATTTGGGATGGGCTTTGGGGCTATGCCTTCTCTCCAGCTGTTCTAAACCTGATAGTTATTTCTGGTAGCTCCCTCCCCACCCCCATGCATTGGTAAACACTCGTAGCAAAATTCACTATGCTCAAATGATCCCATCCTTCTGCATTCCTGCCTGGAAGACATCTCTGGTGAACAAGAAAGCCGTCCACCACTTGGAAGGCTTATGGGGGGAAGTGTTGGGTTTTCAGGGACTGGTGCAGAAACATCATGCCATTGAATGCCTTGATTTCTCAGCTGGCTAACGTTTCCACTGGTGTTTTAAAGGAGAAAAAGTTATCCACTGTTTAGTTCAGGGGATAAAGTTCCATGATTTTCAACATGTTCAGAGATCATGGTTGAGCAGATGTAGACCATGACAAGAACCGTCAGACATGTTGGCCAACTTTTGCCAGGATGGGTTTAAATCCCTCACCATCATTCCTAAGTGGAATTTTTCATTGGTTTTGTCATATTTCAGATCAGATAAGTTAGAGTCCATAGCCAGAGTCTTGATGAAGCTGCCATCTTACAGTACATTCTTTCAGTTAGTGCTTGCTTGGAAATGCAAGGTGAGTGAGCTGGATGCCCTTTCAGTCAACCTGAATTATCTCAAGTTCAGATGCAATGGTTTTTGCTGTCCTGATGATGCAGTTGGGTTGCATGATGTGTGGAGGTGCTTTTCTCTTTTCTTCTAGTTGAGACTCGAAATGATATAACCTCACAAGCTGCAGCATCATGGCTAAAGTGGGTAACATAATCAGCATATTCTAAAATATCAAAAGATCAGATATGTCTCATGAAGATTTGAGCTTTGTTGAAATGAAACATTTCAGTCTGAAATATAATAGTAGCCGTTGGTTGATATGCTGAGTTAACTGCTTCAAGTTTTTGTCTCGAAGATTTTGCATTGCAAAGACAAGAATTGAATCTATTCGGTCCAGCTGCTGTGACCCAGACAACCACCAGACCCATCTGGTGTCAGCACAGCTTATGTACAAGCATGGGTTTAATGCATTTGTTGGATTTGCCCCAGAATATTTGCTTTGTAAGAAAAAGTCTTTTTTTTTTTTTTATCAGGGTATTGTCACAGGCTACATCACTGTTAACTGTGCTGTCTTCAGTTTAGGAGAACAGTTGATCTTCTTATAGGGAATCCAAGCATTCTTTCCTTGAAAGGTGCCCATGGTAGAGGTCGGATGGTTATGTATTTCCTCCTCCTCTTCCCTATTGCCCTAATGTAAATGTTATGGGGCATGTAGTCGACGGAGAAAGTAAATATCGAGTAAATTATGTTTTTCTGAGAATACATACCAAATCAGTTTACTGTTAAACTCTCCCACACATCCCCATAAATACAAGCATCCTAGATGAATTGCTTAGCTTAAACTGGTAAGCAGGCAGTTAATGGGGACTCACCTTGTACTGGAAGGGGGAGATAATGGGTAATTTCTTCCCTTTGTCTATATTGTATATAGACTTGAAACAGAAAAATGTAATCCTTCTGGCAGGGCTGGATTCAGTAGGTAGTGAAGTTATCCAAATGTTAATGCAATCAGGTAAGTATTCTCCGAGAAAAATAACTTGTACTTTTTTAAGCATTCCCGAGTTTCTTCCACCTTCAAAACAATATGTGTAGTTATTGATGGTACAGTGGTCCCCCTCTTAGACGGCCACCCCTTCTGCACCGGGAAAGTGGCCTTATAAGACGGGTGGCCTTTCCAGAGGGGGACTAAATTTTTTGTGCGAAGTATATGTAATGTACTTAGTAAGAAAGCTACATACTTCAATGCATTTAATATCTTCGTTTAAAAGTAACATTAATTATTAAAAGTTTCTTCTTGTCATAATAATAGACTTATTTCAACTGAATATACATTAATAATTCTTATTGTTGACGTAAGCGTGATTTGCAAGTAGATACTGTTGTCATGCGCATTGCAAAACCATTCAGAAACGTCATTTAAATCTTGGTACATGGATAATTCTCTTTCCATTTGCTCCATTTTCCCATTGCAGCTGAATAATCTCCTTGTCGGTTACAACGTTGTTTATTTGAGTCTTTTCAACATAAAATTGTTTTATTCAAATCTTTTCTACATAAAAATTGTTCAGCAAGTCCCCCCTCCCCACCCCACCCGGTATCGTTGAGTAGAATAGCCGACTTTCTTCTAAAATAATGTCTCCGTTTACGTGATGACATGTTAAATGTTTGGTACTGATTTATTTGGATGTTGCTAACAGTATGCGATTTAATTATGAAGATGAAACTTTTGTTGAGTGGACAAAATGCCTTCTTTGTAAAGGAAGCGGTAAATGTGTTGTCACTTGATTTTTCGGTCTTTGTCTGGTACCCTGTTTTGTTCAAGTTTAATTTCTCTGTGTGTGTGTTAATGCACAGAATCTACCTTGACAATTATGTCTGGTTGTAATCATCAAAGAGAAGAACTCGACAGATGTGTGAAGCCCAAAACTCTCTCATAACATTTTTGGGCCCATTTCCTGTAAACGTCAGCTTTTATAGATAATGGGATAATATTAATCTTAGTGTTACATGTACTGTAGTCAAGACTTTTTTCAGTAACGGAAACCTGACATTGGGAGACATGTATCGACTGTAGAGATAATTTGATTACTTACCTTATGTCACAATATGAATTAATTATTGGTTCTGGACCCATTGAAGTAAAAGTGGCTGCTTGTGAGGGGAACATTTTACATTTTTGTACTAATATTCTGGCCGCTGGTTGAGTTAGAGGGATGGCCATTCTTGAGGGGTACTTCTGAACACAAACTCATCGGTGCCAAGGGATTCTGGCCGTAAGAAGCGAGTGGCCGCTAGTCAGGGGGGCTGTTCAAGAGGGGGACTACTGTATAGTTTTTGAATAGCTTGAGTTATACTATGTTGGACATTTAATTAATGAATGTTCTTCTTTCAGATAAGGAGGCCTTGCTCTCTCAATCACGGCATGCAATTTTCCATGGAAAACCAGCATACTCGTCTCAAAAAACAGTTTCCAAACATCCGATTCATGGAGCTTCGACGCCAGCTACATTTCAGTTGTCAGGAGCAGTCCTTAGTTCATCTGGGAGTGGTATACCTTTTTCTGCAGGCCAGATTTTGACAGCGCCGCTTACTCACCTACAGGTAAAGGGTGGCAGTCTTGGGAAGGCAACCGCAGGAGTGCAAAATAAACTGAATTTACAGCCTGTGTCTGTCACTATACCATTTGTTGCTCAGACCAGTATTGGAGGCGCGTTGGGAGGGGGTCATACAGCCCTGTTTATTACCAGTGAGGAAGCACAGAAACAAGGACTTCAGCTTCATCCTCACCCTGTGAGTCAGGTTGCTGACTCAGCACAGCGTCCCCAGTCATGACAGCGATGGGTGCAGAGCTGCCAGACACCAGAGAATGTGATCTCTTTGCATTTGTAGTAATTGAGACAAATACTGACATCACTTGGAAAAGATTCACACCTTCTTTCCTTCATGCTGCCCTTTTCAAACATTTTGCCAGAATAGTGATAGATAATTTGGTTGTCTGTGATACTGCAGGCACTGAAATGGGAAATTTTACTAGTGAAATCAAAACAGTGCACGAATGAATGCAAAGAAAATGATGAATGCATTTTCAGAAGCACAATGAACAATGAATGATAAATGAAAACAGAATGACAAGCAAATGCATTTCATAGATTTGAAGAATGGTTATTTTCAGTCTAAATTTCACTAATGCCCTAAAATTGCCATGGTTGAAAGCCCTTATTCATATTCGTGGATCAGATTCTTGACACAATTTTTCAGTCCCTTCAAGTCATGACATTGTTCCTGTCAACATAGATGTAACAATAGCCACTGATGGTCGTATCTGAAAATTTAAAAAATAAAGAAATATTAATAAAATTTGTTGACAAACACTTTACAACTATATTTTTATATTTATTGCAGTTGCAATTTTACTTTTTTTAATAATTCTAAATTCAGTTCTGTGTTGGCTTTTTATGCACATGCCTTTTTCTTGAAGCTAATGTAAAGAAATCAGTAGTTCTCTCCTTTTAATACTCTAAAACTGAAAACCCGACTTTGATTAATGCATTTCTGTTTTGTTTCAAATGAGTGAAAATGAAAGGAAACAAAGAAACAATTAAGCACAAAATCAAAATGCATTTCTGAGAACAAATGAAGAATAATGAGATGATAACAAATGCAATCATGAATGTGAGATGATAACTGAAATGCGAATGTGAATATGAGTTGATAGCTGAAATACATAAGTGAATGTGAGATGATAACTGAATGCAAATGTGAATGAATGAAATGAATTTGGAATGCATTTCAAATGCAGGTGAAACTGATGAAATGCAAACAAAATATTGATTTGGTAAAATTACCTTTTTCAGGGTCTGTATGAATGAAGATCTGTATTGGTTCTTTAATATGAGAGACTTACACCAGATTATGGATTTGAGTCTGCATCAATCCATTCATATTTTCTTCTCATATTTTTACCGTATGTACCAGTATTCTCTGATTGTTTCACATACCAGAGTCAATTTCGCCCCAACTTGTATCCATATCCAAGTGTCATCATTTGATAAAGTACAATGTTTATGGTCTCCAAGCATTAACTTGTTCATGTTTTATACTTGGTTCTACTTATGTAGTAAAACATCCGTTATCCAGACATAGTGACATGGATTTATCATCGTACAGACTAATGGAGTGTCCCTTGGCTGCACCATTTAATATGCATCAAACTTTTCATTTATCCTGACAAGCAGTTGTTTGGGCAAGAATTATCTGGCTAAGAATTATTTGGGCAAACAATTATCCAGGAAAACAATTATCTTGGCAAACAATTATCGGGACAAAAAAATTTTCTGTGCAAACAATTATCCAGGGTAAATGATCTATGCTAGCATTTATCTAGTCAGACAGTTATAATAGCAAACAATTGTCTGGGCAGGCAGTTGTCGGGGCAAAATCCATGCTACCCAATGTCTTCATAATCTAGGTTTTACTGTAGTATATTTATTGTTAGAATCATGTTCTTGATAGTTGGATTGATAACAATTAAAACTTAAATCTAGTCTTTATGATATTGTGTCAGTGTAATATGCTAAATATCACTTGGTCTGCTGTAGTTAATTTATTCTAGCATAATGATAAACCCATGGGTTTCTAGTGCAAGCTTGCTTTCCTGGCAGTAGCAGAACTATCGCTTGATACTGCTTTTTTGACATGGAAACTGGTGAATAAAGAGTCCTGAAGCAAGCATAAAGTGATGAAGGTAATGCATTTGTATTAAACAGGAACTTTGAAGACAAATTTTTGATGGAAATTAATAAAGTATACGTTACAGTAGCCATGTAGGCACCTTTACAAATTGTAAATGAAATAGTAATAACTTTTGTTAAAACATCTTGATGAGTAATTTGTCCCTTAGTTGTAATCACAAAACTTAAGATGAAAATTATTTATTGCTATGGACTTCTTCATTTGGCATCTTGGCACTAAATTGGGTAAAGAAAAAGCGATGTTGGGTCTTGTCATACAGTGCAGGAATAGTATATTGTGACATCATTGCTTGTGACATTCAGTCAGGTTTTCATGGGATCACACCTTATTGTTGGCCTAGCCTAAAAATTTCAGCATGCTTTGACATTGATATTGTCTGGATTACGGGGTATTTATGTGATGATTTTCCAAGATATCTTGATCAACGAGGAGTGAAATAAAATGGATATAAACCCATTTATGTGTAATCAAATTCACAGAAACGACACCCACCGCTGAAAGTCAGTACTGAATGCCTACATGATTTGTATGACTAGTACTTTACTTGCAAGATCTCTTGGCCATTATATGGGAATGTTTTCTTTTTTTTTTCAGTGTTTGAAGGTTATATTGTGCCAAGGAATGTAAAGTGCCTTGCCCAAGGATGCAAAATGATAACTGATCTAGGTTGATCCAGTTGTGGGAATCAAACATGCCCCTTTAGGTCACAAATTAAATGCCTTAACCACCAAGTGATTGTGGTACAACACTAAATTCTGAATTTCTTTTGATGTCATCTCAGGAAACATGAACACCACATTTCTTGAGGAGAAGTCTGAAAGGCCATGTAAAAAATCTATTATCTCCTCAGAAATCCATTAAAAAATTTTTTTTTACTAGTTATTCCTAGTGATCTTAGTCATGCTACCTGGACAAGTTTTTTTTTTTTTTCTTCCTTGGATTGTATTCAGTTCTTAGCACCAATGCATAATATGAATATTTTCTTCTCTGTTATTCTATTTTCCACACACCATATTTGTGGAGGGGGTATGTAGTGCATTCATCCAGTGACCTCACAGCATGTCACAAATTTCATCTCTGTTCAGTATTTTATGAAGGACTTTATAGTTGAACTCTATTTGGTTATGAGGCTTTACATACCAAATTTGGTTAAGAGGTTTTACATACCAAATTTGGTGTGAAGCTTTCCCTGTTTCTCTGGTAAAATTGTAAGTAGCTTTTGAAGGACTTTATGTATTAAAGTAAAATTTGGTATGATGCCTTACATTAAGAAGATACTGGGTTAAGCTTGATTTCCATAAATCTCAGGGCTACATTTAAGAAGTTATGGCCCCTGTTTGACTTAGAACTCTGACGTTAATTGTTTTTTTGCATACAATAACTTTTGGAGGACTTCCTGCATTGAAATCAAACTTGGTTTGATATTTTACAGTAAGAAGACCTTATTCAGACTTGTTTTTCACTGTATTTCTGCAAAATTTTATGAGTTATTGTCCCTGTGCATTCAGCTCAAAAACTTATAATAAAAAAAAATATTACCAGAAAATAGTAAGAATCAAACTTGGCTTAGGTCTTCTTAATGTAATAACTTGTGTCATTTGTCATAAAACTTTGCACTTCAAATACATCATATTGGTACCTGCTTTATGAGGCAATTACAGTGTTTGGACACATTTCTGGTTCATTACGATTACAATTAAAACTTTCAAAAAGAAGGAAATTCAGTTTTACAGTTACATATTTTAGTTCCACATTATTGAAATTGCAAACCAGCAACATCTGCCCTCATGCAGTTTGCTTTCCAGGAATGCTGATTATCGCGAAAACATTGCCTGATTTTCTAGACACCTTGGTAGTGTTCAAGGGGAAAAGTTAAGATACATAGACTTGTGCATTAGCCATTTATGAATTAGAGGCCAAGAAGGAGAAATAACAACAAAATTAGTTACTTTTGCAAACACTCTATATTACCCCATCCTCCCAGAGGTGCCCTTAGTATGTTGTAAACTTTGTTAACTAAATTTTATGTTCCTTTAATGATAATATTGTTTCGCTTGATGCTGTTGATTGAAGTAGTTTTCCAATGGAATGCAGTGTAAATCCTAAAAATATATGCATGGTAACAAAAGTACATTTCAGTGAAAATTCTTGTTTTTTCTAAAATCTATTTAATTGGTATCTTTGAAACGAAAAATGTAGATGCTTGTAATGTTTTGATTTAGCTTTACTTTTGTTTTGGCTCCATATTCTTGAGATTATCTTTAATCTTGACACTCAAACTGCTGCTTTAAGACTCTAAATATAGATACCGTATAATTTGTGCAGATAGCAGATTTTGGCATCAGTTACTTCCCTTTAGCAATCATTTCTTATGTCCACTTAGCTGATCATTAAAATAAAAAGGTTTGAAGGGTTACGTTATTTCTTAACAAAATTTGAAACTGTTCAAATTTAACTTACTGCAGACTAGTATGCTGAATAGCAGGAAGGTACAAAGGGAGAAAACTCTAGGAGCATGCCTTTTTGTCACTGAATTTAGCGTGCATAAAAAACCCAGAATTGGATACAATTATTAATAATCTGTTATTCTAAGTTTCTTCAGAGGACAGCTGCAAACAGCATAAAAACTTTCATCATTCTGCAATATGTATTCATGGTTTTGGTTGTTTATGTTTGAGCACATGGTAATTTGAACATAAGGTATCTTATTTAGTCAAAAATTACTGTGGCCAAATAATAACAGTATTTAAATACTGTTTTCAGTTGAAGTTGTCAGTCAAGGTTTTTTTATTTGTAATTTTCTGAAACTTGACTGTGACACGTGTGAAATTAATATGGGCAATTTCAGAATATATGGATTTCCCGGGCATTATGCATGTACAAAACATTGAAACAAAAATTTTTTTTTTAAAGGATGAAATTTAAAATCTATGGACTGTTTTATTATTGACAACAGACATCTGTGCATAAACAACCATGTAGCTGATTTGATAAGTAAACCAGTTTCTTCTTGGTAAGAAAAAATGGTCAAGTGTTATATTTTTGAAAAGTTATTATTTAACTGGATTTAAATATCTTGAACATTATTAAAAATTTCGGCAATATAGACAGTATGCACATTTCATTGTTCTTCATAGAATACGATAGTGTGTTGTAATAAGGTGCTCTAAATTCAGCATGTGGTGTTAGAAGATCTTGTGCCTGGCTTATGAGATACATATTATATGAAATAAGTTGAATAATTTTCCAAAGGTTTCTTGTAGTGAGAGGCATATTGGTTTTTACAACGGGTTACATAAATTGTGTACAGCTAGCAACTGTTATATTCTTATTATTACACCTATGGAAGGAGTTTCATAAATGATTTGTTAATTGATACTTCATGGTGTTATGCTATTGTATGCCATACAGTAATGTAGGACATGATGCTGTTGGAAATTGAATGCAGTTTCTGTATTGTTACAGAAACTAGATTCTTGAGCCGTTAAATCTGCACACATATATTGATATTTTCATTAATTTCTTTTCCGAAAAATAAATTTAAATTTATTCTATTGCCATTCCAATGACTAAGAACCATTATATAATAGCTCTATAGCCAACAGCTCACATCATAGACACATATCTGCTGGTACAGTATGTAATGACAGATATGGGTCTGGGATGTTTGCAGATTGACTGGTGTATACATAAGGAATACAGTATTTAATCTCAGTGAAGGTTCTTATCTCTGCTTAATTTAACAGATCATTATATATTGTTGTATTTATGTGAATATCTTAGCACTTGATGTTCATTGTTAGAAACTATCTTGACTGTTCTCATATCTTAAAACTGGTCCTCTTAATTAGATATAATTTTCTTAAATTATGAATAAATTGAAGTAGCATACAAATTTGTACAAATGTGAAAATTGTAAACTATACAAAGATGAAAATTCTTTTTATTTCAGAATATGTCATGTTATTAATTTCATGTTTATTATATTATTATTCCTACTTTGTTGGGAATATCTGTTGTGATACATCATTTCATGTTTGTGCATCTGTTGAGTAAACATAATTTGATATATTTCAGTTTGCCAGATATATTTCAGCTTGCCCTTTCTTTTTACCCTTCAGTTTCTTATTAGTATGCATGAAATGACCAAAACAACGTGGGACATAACAATTTGACATCACTTTGTACTTTTTACTAAGATAATGATGTTAAATGATCAGTGTAAAGTGTGCATAATTTTGCTAAAGTTTTATAATTAAGAATTGTTGAAATTACATTGGACATTTTCGTGTACATACACTTTTATTGTGCATTGACTTCATTCACGAAATAGTCAATAATCATTTTGTCCAATATTTGCTGATGACATTCTTATGATAAATAGAGTATATCACAGTTTATTTACTTATATAAATAATGTACATTCTATATGACCGTTCTTGACAAACAAAATGTAAATGACCTACTTATCAGTAAACGTAATTGCCATAAATATATTTGATAATTAATGGATGCAAGAGCATGACAGAAAGCCTGATGGACAGTATGTGCAATACATTCGTCAGTATAAATATTTAAAACAGCATCATTGGTGAAAATTTTGTAACTTGATGGGAAGTTTTGAGAAAATAGTGGTTTCAACAAAAGTTATTGAAAATAACTTCATGCAACATGGAGTAAAATATTAATAAATTCTGTTTTCATCATTTTGTACATTTTTAATCAGTACATCAATGTCTGTTAAAATGCTTGCATGAATGACCATTATACAGAAAAAGGGGGTCCTGTTTGGACACAGAAAAAGGGGGTCCTGTTTGGACAAGTTGTCTGAGGCACTCACCTTTACAGATCACATACACTTCTGTCTGTGTGGGTTTGAGTCTGAGTCTTGGCCATGGGAGAAAGCTTGCCATTAGCTTCCTATGGGTTGGTGGTTGTTCCTGGGGTTTTCCTAGGTCCTTCCTTCATCAAATATACTGACTGCCATTTATAGCCTATCCTGTGTTGAAAAATGACCTTAAACCCATAACAACAGTATCACATGAAAGTTCATCAGTTCAGTCATTTCTCAGTAGTGCAAGCTTTCATTAATAAAATAATGAAATGTTGCAACAATTTTATACAAGTTCTCATTATGGCAGAAGTGTACTCCTACAGTGAAGACCAGTTTATGCATTTTACGTCATCAGTATAAGCAAGAAAAATACTTTTAACCTTCAGGTTGATATCAGGAAATGATTATGTTTAAAAATAATACATGGCTTATTTGTCTCAATTTAGTTTGAATTTAAGTTTAGTCATTTATGACAAGATTAAGCTTTCAGACCAACACATTGATTTATTAGAAAATCTCTCACTATGCGGTCAGATTGAGGTAATTTATATTTGATTACTTGACTGATTCATTTTTGAAGTAAAATCACTCATTTGATCATGTGCACCTAGTAAAATTAAGAAAATATTGTTACCTCCACCTTTCATCTCTGTTATATTTTGTACATTTCTGTCAACATTCTGTGTAAAAATAAGAGGTAGGTTAGTTTGATGTATGATGACCTATTAGTGTTTTTCCACTTTTAAAAGTCACTCTTAATTTTAAATATGTCTTAAATATATTATTAAATTATGGATGTAAAAATGGACAAAATGTAAAAATGTTTCCTCTAAACCAAAATCCCTAGAAATCCTATTTAAAATTTGATCTATAGGATCACATTACATTGATTCCAATTGAAGCTGCAGTGTTTACCAAAACTTTGAAACATGTACACAGTTTACAATAACTAAAACAAAGTTTTTAATAGAACCAATTTGAAACTCAACTCTTCATGCGATCATTTGGCTTATTGTGACTGGCAGATATTTATATGTAAGCCATTGACAATGTGCATGCTGTGCCTTGCTCAAACTGTGTTTGTTTCATGTACTGGATGTCTTTATCTTTTATTATGACAGGATCCCTATTTAAAAGACAAGACATTGCTTTTGAATAAATCTGACAATTTGGGTAAAACATCCATATGATCATCACGATATTGTTTTGCACTGCTGCATGTATGTACATAATGATAAAATTGATAATACTAATGGATTTACTGGACATGCTAACAACAGATCTACCATATGCATATTTGTTAACAATTTTCCCTATTTTGTAAATGTTTACAGGCAGCCAACGAAACTAAGCTGTTTACACATGTAAACATTGTAGCATTAAAGCCCCAGTGCCACTGTTGTGTGCAGAAAGTTGTATGTGCCAGATCATCTGAATAATACTGAATTTTGAAAGATATTTGTCCTTAACATAGTTGGGTTCCATTAAAACCAGATAATATCAACGTTTCATTACATATGAACCACATAATTTATCCCTCAAACTGAGATACCTTGCAGTTTCCACAAGTGTATACATTAATCCGATGTTGATTGGCAACATCTGTGGGTCAACCGATTTCAGTTGAAAGCTGGCACAAGATTTGATGACGTCACCATTGTAAACATAAGCTAACACCACGCTTTGTCTGATTGTCTTCAGAGCAGGTTTGAATGTCATTTGTGGCAGAACTAGATTCATGATCCCTGACTTTCATCACTTTGATGTATTTGCTTATCATCAGCAGTGAAGATACAAACAGTAACAGTAGCCAGACGTAAAATGCATGTTGTCATCTACTGCAGATGGGCACAAATACAAAACTGAGACCATACTGACTGAATATTCCAGGATTTTTTAAACCTGAAATTGAATAGTTTGAATTTTTTTACACTGAGAGACCTTGTAGTAGATGTTTGACAGTGTATATAAAAAAATATAAATTGGTTTTGCAGAATTTCTTAACATACATTATGCAGTAGTGGAGACAACTTTGTTGGGAAAGTGGCTGCTATAGGACCTTTTATGAAGTTGTTGATGCTGCAGGCTTAGAAAACTCAATATATTTTTTTCATAGAAAAGAGTGAAATTGTAGATCAAAACTTGTTTCTCAAAATAATGCCAAATTTAGAATCATCAATAGGGATTTGTTTGCAGGGAAAGCAAAGCTGTGATTCAGATAATTCAGAATTGTCCTATTTTGCAAGCTGACATTTTAGACTTATTTAGACTTGTATAACAGTTATTTACTGCAAACATGAAGAACCAAGATCTGTCATGACACAATGTGTTGAGAATTGGGGTAGCTGCTGCCAGGGCATAATGTGCTGGGAGTCAGGGTCTGTACTGCACATCTGTCACCACACAATGTTATGGGGAACAGGGTCTGTTCTCCTGATCTGTCGTGACACATAATGTGCTGGGGAATCAGGGTCTGTTCTGCAGATCTGTCACAACACAGTGTTATGGGGAACAGTCTGTACTGCAGATCTGTCATGAAACAATGTGCTGGGTATCAGGGTCTGTTCTTCAGATCTGTCATAACAATGCTGGAGTTCAGGATCATTACTGCAGATCCATCATGACAGAATTTTCTGGGGATCAGGGTCTGTATTACAGATCTGTCACAACATAATGTGCTGGGGATCAGGTTCTGTACTACAGATCTGTCACAATATAATGTGTTGGGGATTAAAATCATCAAATTATTGTGATATCAACAGGATTATGTTGTAATAACAGCCACAGGGTTGAGGACAGTTCAGAATTGCATGATTTACATCCTTGGTCTTTTTCTACCAGAAAAGAGCAATTAAAAGTTCCAGTTGATTATAGACCCTAACCTGCCAGCACATTATACCACAGCAGCTCTTCAGTATTGGGTTTGTCTTGTACACAAGCAGTAATCATCTTTTTTTGTGTGTGGGTCGTATGTGACTATAGTACAAATCACACAGGTCATGTGGGCATTCAACACTGACTATTTCAGTGGGTGTCATTTTTTATAATTTGATTCTACATATCTTTAAGTGGCAAGTATTCACTTCATTTGGATTCCTATAAATCCTTATTCCTTTGAAGGTCATTATTTAGATACCCCTTGAGGTGCATATGGCAAAATCAATGTTAAAGTTCGTAGACATTTTTTGACGAAATGAACCTAAAGCTGTGATCAGTACAATCCGGATTGAATGTCGCACGCTGTGATGTCACAATGAAAGCTATGCATATTGATAAACAAATTCGTACTACCCTCGAATATGATGATTCCACTTGATACACTCTCATTTTGATCCAAGTTTAGTACAAGGCCACCATTGTAAAAGTCAATAGCGATTGATAATTTTCGTCTGATGTTTCTTGGTGACAGTTAAGGTGCAGATCATTCAATAATCAGGATTGAATAGACTTTGGTTAAAGAAAATTAATGTTAAATTTTAAAAGAACAATTTATATTTAATTTAAAATGAGTAATTTTTCATACATAACCCGTGACATATACTACAGCAATGTTTATGACTTGAATGCTTCAGGCAGTTTGTAGGTTTAGTAATACTTGTATACAGATTGTAAATTTTCAAAGATTAAAAAAATTGCAGTTCGAGGTTCCTGCAGAGAATTTACTCATAATTTATGTAACATAATGATGGTATGTACAAACTATTCATAAGTAAATGCATTTGCTTATATGAGTTGGTTTCATTCTCAGAGCTTTTGGAGAACAGACTTAGGACACAATGATTTTGTCTCACCTGCATTAGTATGGGAAGATACAGGTGCAACTCTTTTTGGCAGCAGTGGAAATGGTGACTTGTTAATGAATGTTAATGTTTTATTTTGAAATATTTGCAAGTCAGACATCAGATGTTGACGAGGCACATGGTTCCACCTAACACCTGTTTTTCCTAAATTTGTAAGATGACATTTCGCTTTCTGCACTTCATGTTATTGTTTTGCTTGCACAACGTAATTATGATTTACAGATCTGTAATTGTGTCTGATTTGATACGACAGATCTGTTATGTCTGATTATGATTTGACAAATCTGCAGTCTTGTCTGATTTTGATTTTACAGATGTGTAATTATGTCTGATGTTGAGGTTTTAAGTTTCTGAATGTGCTAGATGTCTTCATTATTTTGTAAAGAAACAATGAGGAAAATGTCAGATTTAGAAGGAAAGGATGATCCATGTACTGTTTGATTCAAATCAAATTTAAAAATTTTCTCCAGTCAAACATTTTTTATACTACTGGAGAAAATCCACTGGCCAGAATTTGCAAAATGTACGTTGTAACTTAAAGGATTGCATTCATTTTATTACACGTTTTTGTCGGGACAGATAGAAGCAGCTTCTCTTATTTCCTTTCTTCAAACATTAAATTGGTAAAATCACATTTGGTGACAATGCCAAGAATAAATATACTTCTTGGTGGTATTTATAATTATTACAGACAGTCATGAAAATCCATGGACTGTTGATTGTAATCTTGCTGAATTTTCTCCAAAATGTGAAATATTACTGTGAATTGTACAATTTTCAGAAGTACATTTTAGGGAATATAGCTTAAGAAGCAAATTCATACAAATTTTAGTAATTTTCAAATTCAGTCTACACAAAAAAGGAAGAAATAGCTGAATTAACTAATTTCATGAAAATTTAACTATACTGAATATTATAGCTACCAGTGGATAAACAGAGACTTGCCACTCGTCTGTGATCTTGGCACAAAAAGGTTTACAGTTGCAGAGGCACAAGTTGCAGCAGCACTGCAATTAAATTCTGTCGTTCTTAAAGTTTACATGTATATGTAATGTTATATAACCTCATATCAGTATTAAAATATACTTCTCACACACTGACCTGTGTAAATGTGCAGTCAAAGTATTCCCAAGTTTGCATAGTGGTATTTGACCTGTTAAGAAGAACTATGACACTTAAAAGCCTCACTTAACCCTTGTTAAGTAAATGAAGGAGGTACCAGGAACCAAGTAAATTTGAGCTTATTTGGTTGATGTATACTATAAAACATTTTTTAAAAGACAATATCGATAAAGATGACAAGGAATGTACTGCTTCATGTATGTATTAATAGGGGGGAAAATTCATAAGATATCAGTTTAGTCAATTTCTTGAAGATCTCGTCCACTTTTCTGACGAAAATTGGACACAGCCAAGAATAAATTTACCAGTTTTGGAGCACAGATTATACATTAAACACCCCCACATATAAATCATTCTTCACAAAATGTAAAAATTTTTAGCATCAAATGTTTTAAAAAGTTTCTAGATTAATCAACAGGTTTTATGTTGATAATGGGAATAATACAAGTTAGTGCAAACATTTTGTTTTCTTAGTGTAATGGATGAATTAATTGTTATGCATATAATAACACTGAACAGATTAGAAGGTTGTGAGCCATATCATCAGCATTGTGTACGAGACCTGTGAGCCTTATAAATAATTTTCAGATTAAATATTGATTTCCCAGGGTGTGTTACAGAGCTACAGTTTGGACAAGAGGCAAAGTTGACATGTCGGGAAAGGTGGTGTTTTTTTTTTGACAGTACTATAACATATTTTTTGGCTATATCATGCTGAAAAAAAGGTGCCAAGTGCCTTTTGCCAAAACACACCAAAGCAGCCATTTATACGGAAAGTATGATAACGTCTCTGCCTGTAAAAAGAACCATCTTTTGCTGAATTGTCAAGATAAATTTTTTCATTACATGCCTAAAACAATATATACATCACTTGAACCAAATTTAGGTGATGTTGCTGTTAAATAAAGTTTATGTATTACAAAGTTCTCATTTTGAAGACAAGATGTTAAGATATATTGTTTATTACCATCTCTGTTGTTGAGCCTCTTCACTTGTAAATGGTAATTGCAATCATTACCATGTTATTTATATATAGTTAATATATAATGGTAGTTAGATAATTTATGTGAATTTGATTTGTAAATAAGGACTGATTTTATAAATCACTTCGTTTTTGTTACTTATGTCATGAAGAGATTGTGTCATAATGTGTTTATATAGTACTCATTCACGAAGCAGCTGTTTTGCATGTGAAATAGTCGTAGCTTCTTCTCTTGTACAAGTAAGGGAAGGAACTTCACATCGAAATGAATATTCATGATGCTTCATTTGCTCATCTGTACGCGATTTCTCCAGGATTTTTTGTTCCATCAGGGAAGTTGTCATGATTGAACCTTCTATCATTTTCATTATACCAAAATTACATTTTTATCATATGCACAGATGTCTTTTAAAGACGGAGTTAGATACACTTTTCTTTCATGTTACCTCACATTTCCAATATTGACAAGCTATTCTATATTGGATACATTACTAATGAAATAAATTAAACATACCTTAAATCATTGTCTGTGGAAATCTTTTTTTAAACAATTTTTTCCAGTGAGAAGCAAGTCTCCAAGTATCTCTTGAAATTTCACAGTACAGATTTTTTTTTCGTTGCAGGTGTGTGTGTGTGTGATTTGGATTTTTAACATAGCTTTAACAATTTTTCAGTGATATTGCTATGATGTCTGCAGTGTGCCAGTTTATAGGGATGTCTAGCACTGGGACATCATGCTGCAGACATGTTGTATCGTGTTCCACCCATTCATATCGTGTTCCACCCATTCATATCGTGTTCCACCCATTCATATTATCCTGACACCAGGCTCTCCAGTCCCAACACTAACCTCTTATTGCTGAGCACCTAGCAAGTCAGTTGTTAGTACCATCTTTATAAGCCTTGGGTATGACTCGGCTGGGGTTTGAAACTGTGACCTTGCGCATCTGAGGCAGATGCTCTAACCACTATGCCACTGGAGCGGTTTTTTGTCAAGTTATGAAAAGCATGTCATAATGACCTATATATATTATGTCACCTAAGCTATTTGTTGGTAGTTTTACTAATGTGTCAGTTAAGCTTACGACAGTGTCTCCTGTTTACTCACATAGGAAAGCATGTTCTAAATGATAATTTTGCCAGAGGCCATGGCATCACCATTGCACACCTGTAATGCTCTCCATTAAAATGCTATTCCTTTTATAAAGTGAGTATGGTCATAATTCCATTTCATAAAGTGGTAGTAAAATTGTATGCATCAAGTACTTCATGTCTTTTATCTCCAATTTCTTCTCTAAATCAGGATGTAAGCAAGTACAGTTTCCGGTCTTTAATACACCAGCTCTCCTAGCATTACCACCAACCACCTTAAATAATCTCCACCACTTCTAGTTATACTCTACTCCAGGGGTCTCAAACACGTGGCCCACCAAGCTGTATCCTGTGGTCTGCAAAATGATTTTAATCACAAGGTGTCATGAGAGATCACAAAGGTGGTGCCATAAAAAAATGCCCTCGTGTGGCCCTCCGGGTGGTTTGAGTTTGAGGCCCCAGCTCTACTCCATTCTCTATTGCATCTCCCCTCTACCTCCAGTTTGAACTATTTGCAAAATTGTTGATTTATAGAATAATTTACATGTGACATTCAAAGCAGTTCCAGTAAAGCATTGATTATCTTCCTTTGTAGTTATTTATATGTTAAATACCTAATTATTCATTATTTTATCCATGAAAAATAAATTGCCTTCGTTCCCCATACATATTTTCTGAAATTGTATGTCTCTGTTCCCCATACATATTTCTGAAATTGTACATACCTTCCGGTTTCTTCTCCAGTTCAGAAGGAAACTGATATAGGGTTAAAAGACTTGAACAAAGAATGGGGGGAGAAAAAGACAAGATCTTTGATTTATTGACACAAGAAACAAACACTGCAGCTGTGTATCATACTATTCAAATATCACTTTTAGAAGAACTGAAGAATTGATTAAAGTTGGGAATTGTTTACAATATACTAACTTCACAGCATATATTGATGAAGAATAATTATTAAAAATACAGATTATTCAAATTACTCAAATATTAAAAGCACATTATCAGTAAGATTCATGCATGTGCAACTTAAATGCACCATTTCTGTCACATAAAGAAAACTAAATACAAATTCAACATGGTACAATCCTCACTCTAAGTGGTGAAGTTGTCAATTCAATGAAAACAGTACAATGGACCAAAAACTCTGAGCTCAACTTACCTACCTCCTGGTAGCCGTAAATTAAGTGTTATTTGAATTCTAATAATGGCTGGCAGATCTCAAGCTAGTACATGTGGGAAACCTCACATAAATATGCTTGGGTGTATGTGTGTGTGATTTGGATTTTTAAATGTAGCTTTAACAATTTTTCAGTCATATTGCTACGATGTCTGCAGTGTGGCAGTTTATAGTGATGTCTAGCACTGGGGCATCATGCCGCAGACATGTAGCATGATGTCCCACCCAGTCACATTATCCTGACACCAGGCTGACCAGTCCTAACACTAACCTCTTAATGCTGAGCACCAAGCGAGGCAGCTGTTAGTACCATTTTTGTAAGTCTTTGATATGACTCGGCGGGGGATCAAACCCATGAAATCCTGCATCCATATGCTTGGGTTGCTCATCTTGTCCAACTAGCATGGTTTATTGATGGTTGGGCTGTTAGTTTTCACATTAAAATGAGTAACAAATATAATTTTTATAATTTTATTGTCTTTTTATTTGAACTTTGTTAAATTTTTACCATTTACAGACAAGTTTTGTCTAGTAAAGTGAAAACCTGATTTTAAAAATGCTCTACTGTACACATGGTTATCTTGTTTTTTACATTATGTCAACTGTTCTTGGTAGTTAAAGTGTATTTAAATCAGCAATACACTCAGTATATAAATTTACTGTGTACTGGCTTATGTTTGGTGGACCTCCCACTCCCTGCCATAATTTGCGTATTTCAGTATTTCTCATGCATCAGAATGAACACCTCATGAATAGTAATGAATTGTTTTCTCAAGAAATGCTTCCCTAGTGTCAAGGGACATAACTTGAGTTGCCAGTAAGAATGTTTTGACTAGACAGATTCAGCTGATTACATCATTACATTGCTTATTCCTGTGAATTTTATTTTTGGAGGGGGAAAATGACTAAATAAATGGAGGACATTTTCTTTTCCCGTGTTATTATCGGATATATTCCATTGTGTGGTGTAACAAAGGTGACATTTTAATGAGTGAAGATGAAATCTATCCAGTGCATAGGAAAGAAAACTTTTATTATAAACCAAACTTACTCCTGAACTGATGCTTAGAAGATTATAAACTCACTCTTTAGCACCCATACACCATTTCATAACTTCACCTGAATTTTCAACCATATTCATTGGCTGATCATAAAAATCCCAGCAATTTAAGAGCATGGGTTCTTACAATGACCTGAACTGTTGCAATAAATTACATTTGTGACATTTTGTAAACTATTTCATCGTATCCACTGACAACAAGTCTGACTGAGCCATGCAGTATATATAAGTCATTGATCAAGTATTGGAAAAAACTGGACCGAAGGTCATGTGGCACTGATGCTTGCGCTTGTGAGGTGTTTCTGTATAGGACTTACGGTACTAATTCAGTTCCCGTAGTAAACCTCTGCAAACACCATGATATTAAAAATTCAATAACTTAAAATTTTTGATTGCTCATGATCAAACCTATATTTATCAGAATAAATGAAACCTTGGTGTCAGCTTCTGTGTAGAGAAAATGATATAAGCCGTGGCATTTTCTGGACCAGCATGTGTTTGAAACATGTGCTTTCAATTCTTCACCAAAGAGTCGGGTACTAATTTTAGTAATGAGTGTTCCAAACTCAAAACTGTTATAGGGCTGAAATTCCATCAATAAAACAATGTCTTTATTTTTTTTTCAGTTACAATTAGGATAAGCTCTCACAAGATTCTTGTTCCTAAAACATAACTTACATTATTAACCAATCCTGGCCAGCCAAGCCCATATATACTCTGTTTCATGTTCACCCATTTCCAGGCTGGTTCCCATTTTTCCATAGAATTAGTACCGTGTATCCTGAGGTCTTTCTGCACCACAAGACCCAAGCACAATATCTTTGAATACTCAGTCAATAACATTTTTATTATGGAACTTAAAAAAACCCATATTAATCATTCAGTTATGCTACAGGAATAACATGATAAAAACCTATAAAAATATTTCAATGTTTTACTGAACATTTTACATATTGCTGAATGAATGAATGAAACCTGAAAATGGCACAGTAATACATCTACTTAAGTGAAGGTGCATGCATATGCAAGGAGATTCTCATTCAGCACTAAATGGAACAGAGTTTGTTTAAGAGGATGGAATGTAAAGTAGCCGAAGAAAAACTAATATTGATATTAGGAAATGACACAATACATCAATGAAAATTGAAGATACCATTAAGAAAAAGATAAGCCTGAAAAATTCAGTCTAGGTTTATTCTATGTTGCAACTGCCTCATGGTGGGTAAATTTTTAAAAGTGCAATGAGTATCATGAATGTTGTGAGGGTATTAAGGGTCTTGGATAATACCTAAAAAAGAAAAAAAAAAGAAAAGAAATGAATATTGATTCATTTTGGACTTGTTTATGTTTCCTTAAATTCCAGGTTTAGGATAAAATAATGCAATTTAGAGTAGATAAAAGTGCACTGCTTATGTGATGGGAAAGTTGCTGACTGATACATTGCATCAAATGTTAGTTTCTCACATGCACACAGCCATACACACATGCATACACTTGCAGCAGCAACTAGCGATCACTAGCTGTCCATTTTCAATATGTTTACAAATCATTTTTTTCATCATTTGCAATTTAAATCTCTGGATGTATTCAGATTTTCTTTATTTAATTTCTATGATGTATAGTTTTATTCGCATGAAAGGCAGATCTAATGATTCTCCAGCACTGGTGTCAATGAAGAGTAAATCTAATGATTCTTCAGCATTGATGTCAGGTAGAAAGGGTCAAGCCCTTGTCAGCATGTGGTTTCCATTATATTTATAACACTGTCAGCATTCCACATTTCTGTAGCCATTTTTATTTTGCTGCAGCCAGAACTAATTCATCAAATGTGGGCATATGTTTATCATATATGGCAGCAGTGAATATTTTGACTTGACTGCTGTCAATACCAATGGGTACTGACCAGTAGCAACAGTGTTAAACTGATGAGACTATCTATAACATATTGTAAGAAACTGGCTTTTTAACGTTATTGTCTAAGTAGTAGCAGTGGGGACATAACTTCATTGAGAAGTGAATGACGATGAGTCGACTACCTTTGTTGGAGAATAATTTTAATACCTGCAAGGTCAAGTAGATAACTGCTCCAGTTTATAAAATGCTCATATAACTTTCATAGGCAGACACTTTCAAACATCACATGGCATTATAGGAAAATCTTCTATTTTTACATATGCAAAATATAGAATGAAAAAAAATAAAAAAATTTCAGCAATAATTTTCTATATTTCATGCTTGAATATAATGACAAATATACCTCTTTTCAGTCTGTTTATGCTGTCAGAATATAATCTTAAAAAAAATGTACAAACTTTGATCATTATTTTTTGTGGAGTCTTGTAAATATTATAGTAACAATACAATGTTACATCATACGATTTCAAAAAGATGCCACAACATGATACTACTAATATACTGAACAACTGTTGCCATTGCAATAAAAAAATGTCAGGATATAAGTAAAACCCGAAATGTTTGAAATTATCAGTTTCACCTTCCTTTAAACTCGATTTGTGATCTTTATGACCTCATAGCACCAGTTCTGGTACAATAAATAATCTACAAGCATACAAGGCTGTGAATGCTAAAACAACAAGGAAGAATCCAAACTATAACTCCCCTGAATTAATTGTTTGATTTGGTTTGCTTTGGTTTGTTGTTTTTACCACACATCAACATGTTAATGTTAATATCATGCCCAAAACAAGCGTGCAAGGACAAACCAAATGTGATGCAACTTTGACAACATGGTGCAATTTGAAAGTATTTTCCATTGTTTTCCCAATTTTTTCCTCTTCTAGATATGCAATAGATATGGATAATGAGAAGAACAAATGATCTTGTTACTGAAAGGCTTGTTTTACATTCAATTCTGCTGAAGCGTTGACTCAACAAAAATCAGAGCACAAGGACTTTAAGGCAGCAGAACCGACTAGAATGAAATTAAATTTACAAAAAAATGCTTCCGTCACAAGTTGGTTTTGTTTCTTAGACAAGTAAACTTGATTCTCATGGGGAGAAAAGTCTTGTCCAAAGTAAAACATGACACCATATTGATGAAAATAATACAAAAGCTGACCAAACAAACAAACAAATATGAACAATTGATGTAGCAACTGTTTCAGTCTATCATCTTATTACAGTGCCTCCTCTTTATAACACAATTCACCAGATCCACAAGTGTTATACATTATAGATGAAGTTGCCTAAAATGGAAGTCCATTTTAAATACAGTCCAAATGTAAACAACAGAGACTTGTATTTGCTGTTGCAAAATGTATCGGCAGATAATGGGCTATTTTGTTAGTTCTATTGATTACACCCAACAAACTGCATAGAGATTTGCCAGTGTATTATATGATGGCAGATGTGGGCCAATGAAGTCTGTACTTGGATCCAATTTGAACTCGAGTACTGACGGTATGCGTCACTGTGGACTTTTTTTGTAGTTATAAATAAAAAAACCAGCATTAAATGAAATTGATATGCAACAATTATAAAATAATTTTCACTAACCCAATGCTGGAAACTTTAGCCATACACTTTATATATATATATATATATATATATATATATATATATATATATATATATATATATATATATATATAGGACTGTATTATACTGCACCAATTCAAAACATAATTTTCAACAACTTGATAATGGAATTTATAGTCATACCAACTATATATAATGGGCCACGTTATCCTGCACTAATTTAAAAAATAATGTTTACCTACCCAATTTAATAATGGAATCTATAACCATACCCAGCATATATATATATATATATATATATATATATATATATATATATATATATATGGGGGCCATGTTATGCTAAATATGAGCCTTCAAACAATGTTAAATCAAATGTTGATGCCAGCTAGCCAGACAGACGCACAGTCAACCAAACAGAAAAACTTCTGTTTGATAAAGGATATAAAGCTATATGAATTTCTGCATACTTAAAAATTAGTAATTGTTTCATTTTACTATCACGTGACACATATCTTATTTATATACAAGATGAACAATGTCATTCAAAACTCACACAGACACAACATTTTAAAAAAATGTTCAAGATATGGTGTGCAATAATTAGAATCAAAACTATTCTAAACATAAGCTTCCCTGAGTACAAAACATGCATACATATGATTGCAATAAATATCATAATAAAAATTGACTATCCTAAGATGATTGTCAGAGTGGTAAATTTTAAAAAATCCATTCCATAATTTCCTGAATTAGAGGTTACTGGATTCTTCAGAAGGCAGTTTTATAGGTGAGAATAACTGATCTTACACAACTGTTGATCTCCAATAAATTTTATAAAATTATCAAATAATTTCTGTAATTTGTGGGTCTTGGAGAACCTAAGAATGCATATTGTTTCCTAAATTTCATTTAGACTGAGCACAAATGTAAGATTCTATTTATTAAAAGATAAGAAATACTGATTCTAGTTTTGAAAAGTGAAGAATAGTGAAATTACTTTGAAATACATTTGGAATGCCTTGGTCACTATCCTTTAGCTTTACATGACATCAACAGCTATTGTTATGTTTTATATATATAACACGAGTCCCACAAAGGGAATAACACTATACTGGCTGAAAAGAATCTGTAGGAATTCATGAGGAGGTCATTTCTACCCTCCTTTTATTATATTTTTTTTAACTGCAGAGTACTGAAATCATCTAGGATATTCTTGGTAAACTTCAACGTCTGAAATTGTTTGAAAGAATATGTTCTTATATTTCCAAGTTAACATGTCCACAAGATAAGTGCAAGACACAAACCTTTTATATGGCCTTCAACTTTGAACTCCTCTCAGATACTGTCAGCAATAACCAACATATTAAGAGTGGTCTAATCCATAAATTAATGCTCCAAATAAGATAAACAAGTCATTTCAGTGGTCTTATTCAAGCTAAACTTTACACATATCCACAACTGTTTTTCATACAATTCATTTACAATTCTCTGTGCCATCGTGCTCACAAACCATCACAGATAAAAGCGAGGTCAAGATCTCTAACCTTGAAATCAATGTCAGTGTGTTTACTATCAACTTATTTGTTGTACAAACAACAAAAAAGTCTGGTCAAAATTCATAGTTACAAGGCACTAGGTTCATAAGTTCATTAAAGAACAAAAATGCAAGCAGTTAACTTTAACTTGATCCAAACAAGGTTTGCTTTTCAAACTTGTTACCAACAGTGTGGAGTTGGTGTGGTAAGATATGCACCATTTTTTAGGTCTAAGTACATATTGTAAAAGGTGTTTTAGTGAACTATTCAAGAGGAGTTGTGATAACAAGATCTGAGGAGGTTATTACAGTTGTTATGTTCAGCACCCATTTTATTCTGGAATTGTTACATATCATAAGAAGTGTTTTAGTAAAAACCTATGTTAATAAGACCGTCTGTTTAGGAGAAAAGCCACTATGCTGGATGTCAGATCAGCAGCATTTTATTTCAGACCATGTACATTTCACGACAAGTCATTTAGTGAAAACTTCATGTTAATATGACCTACAGTTCAGAGAGAGTTGCAATAACAAGATTTTCAAGATGGCCACAACGGTAGCCATGCTGGATGTCAGCTTTGTTTTCATTTAGGACCATCTACAAGTCCTTAGAAACTTTTGCCAAATTTGATTTGACCATCTGTTCTGGAGGAGTAACGATAAGATTTTCAAGATGGCCACCAAGATGAATGTCAGACTGGCATAATTTTCTTTAAGACCATCAATAATTCACAAGTTTCATAGCGAAAATCTGAAGTCAATATTACCATCCACTCAGGGAGGTGTAGTGATAATAAGATTTGCATGATAGCTACCATGGTTTTAATACTGGATGTTCAAGTGGTACCATTTTCATTTAGAACTAACTAGACGTCATTATAAAATGGCATGCCAAATTTCTTTACTGTCCTCCAAGTAGTTTTGGAGAAGCAGTAATAACAAAATGTCAAAAGACAATGAACAGATGATGGACAGAAGCCCTTCAAAATGTTACAAGGTAATGATAACATGGACACAAGCCCATGAAAATGTTTCAATGCAATAATCATATGGACACAAGTCCATTAAAATGTTACAATGCAATGATCACATAAACACAAGCCCATTAAAATCTTACAATGCAATAATCACATAGACACAAGCCCATTAATATGTTATAATGCAATGAACAGATGATGGACACAAGCCCATTAAAATGTTACAATGCAATGAACAGATAAAAGACAAAAACCCATTAAAATGTTACATTGCAATTAACAGATGATGGACACAAGCTCATTAAAATGTTACAATGCAATGAACAGATGATGGACACAAGCCCATTAAAATGTTACAACAATATGATCAGAAAGACACAAGCCCATTAAAATGTTACAATGTGATAAACAGATGATGGACACAAGCCCATTAAAATGTTACAATGCAATGATCACATAGACACAATGCCCATTAAAATGTTACAAGACAATGAACAGATGATGGACATAAGCCCATTAAAATGTTACCATGCAATGAACAGATAATAGACACAAGCCCATTAAAATGTTACAGTGCAAAGAACAGATGATGGACACAAGCCCATTAAAATGTTACAATGCAATGAACAGATAATAGACACAAGCCCATTAAAATGTTACAACAAAATGATCAGAAAGACACAAGCCCATTAAAATGTTACAATGCGATAAACAGATGATGGACACAAACCCATTAAAATGTTACAATGCAATGATCACAGAGACACAAGCCCATTAAAATGCTACAATGCAATGATCACATAGACACAATGCCCATTAAAATGTTACAAGACAATGAACAGATGATGGACACAAGCCCATTAAAATGTTACAATGCAATGAAAAGATAATAGACACAAGCCTATTACATAAGCTCTTCTTCAACCAGTAGAGCTAAATAGTATATGGGCATATGCATCTACATAACACAGCAGTCATGATTTTTCATGGCAGATTAGCCCAATCATTGTCAGAATGTAAATAAATTTTATAAGAATCCAAAACTAATTTATTTACTAACTGTGACTTTTCTATCATTCACATAAATACTACTTGTAAACATTTTGCTTGTTTTTTCATGTCATATTAGCCCAATCATTGTCAGAATTTATATAAATTTTCTAAGAATCCAAAACTATTTTATTTACTACTTGTGACTTTTCTCTCATTCACATAAATACTATTTGCAGCTAAGCATTAGCTAGCATATGAGAATCCAGAACTAGTAAGTCTGTTCAAATGACGATAAGTACCACAATATTATGCTATGCCATGGTGTTCATCATGTACCACAATATTATGCTATGCCAGGGTGTTTGTCATGTACCACAATATTATGCTATGCCAGGATGTTCATCATGTACCACAATATTATGCTATGCCAAGATATTCATCATGTACCATAATATTATGCTATGCTAGGATGTTCATCATGTACGACAATATTATGCTATGCCAGGATGTTCATCATGTACCACAATATTATGCTATGCCAGGATATTCATCATGTACCACAATATTATGCTATGCCAGGATGTTCATCATGAAGGAGAATGTGGTTAAAAGTAATTTGGTTTGTGGAAGCTATCTTTGTTCTAGACAAGTGTGATATTTCCCCTAAATCTAACTTGACATCTTTTCCACACTCACAGAAGATCGGGATGCACTTTTATCTTCCACCTTGGGTTCTATAAAACATTCCTGTAATTTTTAAAATAATAATTCTGTCCCTTTAAGACATAGTATACTCGCATGTGATAAAAATGGACATACTAAAGTTTATTTTCATACTTTCAAACTTCTTCACTGTGCACCAGGTATACAAATTAGACATGTATTGGTAGTTTTGGAATAATCTGGGAAACTCCCATATCTAACTAACATAATATACAATGCCAATATGTCCACAATATAGTCTAAGGATTTTTATGTCAATTGTTTGTAAGGTTATTATTTACTTTACTTTTCAAATCATATATCTCCCATCATCCCCAAAACTTACGTTGCAAATAAATGCAATAGGCATCAACATGGGACCAATTTTCCAGATTTTTTTCTCAAAACATTTGTTATATAATGGATTTATCTTTGATTTCAACATTTTGCATGATATTAGATGATTAGTTTAAATCAAATTCAACAACATTAAAGATTTCACTTTATTTTAATTTACCTAACCACAATATATGGAATGCTACTATTTCAAGTAGAGAAAAAATTAATACAGTAAAACCTCATTTATCAAAATTACCAGTTTATCCAAATCATGTGTTTCTTAGTCTTGCAAATTTGGTAGTGTTCCAGCTTTATAATTCTATGAGCGTCCCAAATGTGACCAGTGTTAGTGAGGGTGCCTTTTACAAAAGGATGTTTTAACAAAGTTGTTTTATAATACTAGTAGTGTATTAAAACATAAAATAGATGATTTGATGATGTGATTACACTAGAATTCAGAGTTGTCACTGGCCTATTTAGCACGGTTGTGTAACCTAACCTCTCTAGACTGCACCCTGCACTCCTTGAATTGGACCCTACCCACTTTGGTGTACACCTTGTCCTCTTTGAAGTGTACTCTGCACCCCTTAATGTGCACCCTGCTCACTCAGTGTCACATCCTACCTTCATTGGGGTGCACACTGCCCTCATCTAGGTTTACCCTGCACACAGTATAGCCTGCCTTCCTAGGGGTGTACCCTGCCTAGTCTAGGGTGCACACTGCCCTCACTGGGGAATACCCTGCCTTCCTTGTGCACTGCCCTACCTTAAACTACAAATGTTTAACCCATGGTAACATTCTACATAGACATTCTGAGCATCAACGTGGCATCATTTTGCCCTATTTTTAACTTCAGGGCAAGTATTATCTAGCCGTATTTTTCACTTCAGGCAAATATTATTTAGCCCTATTTTTCACTTCAGGGCAAATATTATCTTATGTTTATTACTGTAGAAGCTAAGCTGCACTGCACTGCTCGTAATAATTTTTGCCTTAATTATTGCACTGTTACATCATCAGCACAATGACATCACTTGTTTCCTAGGTAACGGTATGTCAGAGGAGTGTTCATAAAATGACCTGGCTGTGATTTCTGTCTCTTATTATATAATGAAAAAAAAAATGTTTTTACAATTTAATTAATTACAATAACAGTTTTGTAAAAGAAAATGTTTTGGTCAACGAAGAGCATAAGAAACCTTGCAAAAATCGTTAGTGATTTATTACCTCCTGTAAATAGGCAATGCAGACTAAGTGCTGCAGAGAACTGATATGATCTCAATAACTGATATACTCGAAAAAAGTCAATTATCAGCAAATACTTTTCTCTGTGTATTTAATGATAAAGGTCTATGATCTTCAATGCAGATCTTATTCATTTTTAATTATTTTATTTTATTGTTATTATTTATTATTTTATTGACAATTTATTGATAAATGGTACTTTTTGATCACTTGGATCATCAGCTATGCAAAAATATGAATTTTCCCAAAACCTAATTACTCCAATATTGTACAAGAGATCAGCCTTCTTTACATCTGTAGAAAGCATACCAATGCCCTCTCACAATGACAGGGTATCCTGCCCTGACAGACAACCAGCATCCTGCCCACACAGGCAGACCACCCTGCCTCAACAGGCAACCAGCACAGTTTTAACTGGTAATCTGAGGACAACATTGTATTGCTTCTTATGTGCAAAGAATTAATATAATGTGAAATAAATTAAGTAGCAATTATAAACTTGATCAGTTTAATGTGGTCCACAACAATATCCATGTTGTACAAGGCTGCAGTATACTTGCAGGCTTTATGGTGAAGGACCAGTTTAAAGTAATTGACGATTATACCCATGTTTTACAAGGCAGTCATATACCGAAGTCCTTAATTGTGAGGGACATCAAACTTGTTCATCCAAACTCGTTTATCTGGCCACATATTCACGAAACTCCTCAGCTTGAGTGTACATGTTTGTTTGGAACACACCACATTTGTATCAAAGAACTTTCCATATTCACTCATTATCCATGCATGCCACATTTGCGCATCATGAATAGTACTCTTCTTCTAAGTTCTGTACCATTAATATCATGTATGATACACCAAAACAGGTGGTGTTACAGAAAAGGAGAAAGATGTAGTTCTACAATGATACTAAAATAGTGTAGACACCTGTGTTAAAAGACTGGAAAAAACAATTTTTGAGACCCAATTTTTCTAGGCTTAAATTACCAATTTTGGAATTGGAGTTTTGCCTGGAATTCAGACTTTTTGAATTTAGATCTAAATGCAGACTGGTCCAAACTGCACATGGACAGATGAACCTTTGCAAAAAGTAGGATACATTTAGGACTTGGAATAAATACAAGGAAGGTATGACACGAAAATTGCGGGTTAAAGAAAAAGTCCAATTTTTACCTTTCTGCACATGTGCAATAACAGATCAAAAGCATCTTTCATACACCTAGGCAAATGTCTAAACAAAAATCTCTTGGAAACAGAAGTAACCCCCAAAATGCATTTCCTACCCCCATTTCAGGTGAAAAAAGAATCTCCTGGGTGAAAATAGTTAAAAAAAAATTCTTCCACTTAATAAATGGAAAGTTTCAGATCTGTTCCAAGTCATTTGTTTTTTGTTCATGAATATAAAAAAATTAGTTTGATTGTGCAATCTAGTTTAGATGTCTTGTGAAAATGGGGTCTGAACACCATGTTTTGATCCTGATCAAGTTGTATAAATGAGTTTGTATTGTATTCTAATGATAAACCCAAATAAAGTCAACCTCATTTGACTACAGCAATATTCATTGCAACAGAATATTCAACTTCTTACTCCAACAGAAATTTCCTGCTGACAAACATCCATATTTACTTTTCATCGCGTCCATTACCATACATTATTTTGGACTGAACTGAGAAAATGTCAGGAATTGTTTCTGGCAAACATTTTAAATGTAAAAAATGGTATACAGTATAGCCAGATTTTTCTGCGGATGAAAAGTCTGGTGCTTCTGTTAACAAATGTGGCTTTTAAATTTTGCCGAGTTAAAGTTCAGTGATTATAGATTTCAAGGGGTTATTAATATATAAAATAAAAAATTTTACAAGTTTTTATTTTTGTGATCCAGCTCTTAGACCACCAAATCGCCAAAAATCACTGTTAAAAAATTGCTGGCTATGGTTGTGCTCTACAGATGTTATGTACTTCTCTGAGAGTGACAGGTGTATGGTGAAGCTATTTACATTTGCAGCATTCACAATGCAGAGAATGTCGGCATAACTCTATGCTACTTTCATATCATGTGGCTGAAATTTCTTTACATGCTGTAGTTATGGAAATCACGCATGATCTAAGTACATAGCAGATCAAAATTTCTGCTACAAGGTGCTTGAAAATTCTGCCTAAACTAGTCCAAATAACATTAACTTTAGCAGCACTGTTATTAAAATCGGGAGAATTCAATTTTACCAGAGTAGGCAATACCAGGTTCTGAAAGTGCAATGAATGAATTAATAACTATAAAAAAAGTGTTATCTGCTTTTTCACAATTTACCTTTCAAGTCCAGAAAGTGAAAATGACTAAGTGGACCTAGCAGTTCTGTGATAACCCTCTGAAGATGAAGCTGTATACTTCATAACCCATATAACATCCATCGTTCATACACCAAAATAATGGGAATTAAAAGTTCTTTAAACAATATCTAAGATATACATGGTCTTTTTTAAATAGCTAGGGTAACCAGTGAGGAAAACATAGGAAATTATTCTTCGTTACAAATCAAACCCTATGTGAAGCACAAAACTGTAGAGCCTAATCTATATGGTACTGTATAATCTATTTTTAAAATAACTGCAATAAAATCAGATGTGAAAACAACTCCTATAAATTAAATCCATGATCTTTTTAATGACTGAATCACTGCTATGATAATAATGCTGGCTACAAACTTGCTCACTGTAACAAGAGTTGACTATATTGGATTAACATCCCCCGACCACGTTTCTTTGTTTCTCTCAACCTTAAAGACCAATTTGTGCCCATATTAGATTTGTTAAGAATATAATGTGTACTAACTTGATACAATCTGTCATATGATCTACATTAATATAATCTTTTTTTTTGTTATATTTCAGTTATTATGAATAATAATTCCAAAAGCTCCAGAATTTTCTAAACCTCTTCCTGGTCATCCCTCTTATTCTCTTGACCATGCCCTGCCTCTATCACTATCTCTCCCCAGGAGAATGACGTTCCACATCATTCACTCCAGGATTTGGGGGAACAGTTGATAGGGCCTCCTCTTTGCTCCGGTCTAGTGAGACATTCTGGAAAAGAGAAACAAGAAATTTTCAAAATGAAGTAATAATTTCAATTTGGCTTGGATAGTGCAGTGGCAGCATGCTTATTTTGAACCTCAGCAGTACCATATTTGATTCCCAGATCAGGCACTTACAGGGGGCATATGGTCTGACATCTAAGGCTGAGTCCATCTAATACCAACATATATAAATTTATCAGTTATACAAATTTGGTCTACAATGGACAAAAATACAAAGATAAAAGAAATAA
Source organism: Megalonaias nervosa (assembly GCA_016617855.1). NCBI lineage: Eukaryota > Metazoa > Mollusca > Bivalvia > Unionida > Unionidae > Megalonaias > Megalonaias nervosa. Next base: position 99,033 of record JAECUM010001513.1, read on the forward strand.
AAAAAAAGAGAAGTGTACAGTAAAATCCAGGTCAGTATTTGCATAACAAATATTGCTTTTTTTTAACATTACGTATAGGTAAGGAGCATGAAGAATGGGTAACTTCAACCTACTTTGTAGTTTAAATTCATAGTGTATCCCTTGAGACATTTATAAATATCAACTTTCAGAATAGCCCTGGCTAAAGTTTTGGGAGATATGGGCATTAAAACAAAACTTAATATACTAAAAAAACATCACAAGAGAATTACAAGTAGAATGACCAACATTTAATAATTTGGTTAAATACCAAAGCAGGATGCATGAATATTAAAGTTTCATACAGTATATGATGCTAGAATTGTGTTCATGGAACATGACTGTTCATTTGCAGTGACCTAAATAGAAAACTTAAACAGGATTGACAGGGAGGCATACAAAATAATACTTTTTGTCCATTTCACATTCTTGGAGGGGTATACAAACTTGTCTCTAAATTCCATCGATGATGATGATGAGATGTGGTTATCAAATGCAACAATTGCATCCTATAAAGTTAAATCACCTACATATTTAGATCTGTCTTCTAATTAGAACATCTTGCATATTCAGACCACTCTTGTGGTCAGACCACCAACATATTGAGACCACTCTTGCAGTCAGATCACCTACCTATTTAGAGCACTCTTGCAGTCACATCACCTACATATTGAGACCGCTCTTGCAGTCAGATCAACTATTTAGAGCACTCTTGCAGTCAGACCACCTACATACTGAGACCACTCTTGCAGTCAGATCACCAACCTATTCAGAGCACTCTTGCAGTCACATCACCTACATATTCAGACCACTCTTGCTGTTATCACATATATGTTCAGGTCACTCTTGCAGTCAGACAATCTACATATTCAGACCACTCTTGCAGTCAGACCACCTACATATTAAGAGCACTCATTGAGATGCCAATAAATCTGTCCTATTGGAAGATTTGTATTTTCAAGTTACACTGCATTTCTTCAACTGTCACAAATGCGTATTCTCTTTAATGTTATAGATACTATGAATTCATTTTTCCCCTCATAGGTATATATATTTGTTGCTACTTCAAGGTCAAATATGGAGATAATTTTCAAGAAATCTGTCCTGCTGTTGCTGAGAACTTTTTGTAAATTAAAAATCCACTTTTCCAGTAAAATGTACTCCCACCTAATTCCCAAAATTTACCACTACATTCAATGAAGAGGTGGACTGCCTAAAATTACTGCATTACCTCCCTTGACCTAGCCTGCGTTTGCTGTTAAGTGCAATTTGTATTAACAATGAGAATGGGATTTTCAGGTATGGAAGAAAATAAATTGAATACTGTAATGAAGCCCATTCTTATATGTGGAAGGATGGATATAATTTGTAATAAAAATATAAATCTGCTAATTTCAAAACTAATCTTAGCTCATCATGATACAAATGGATACCAAGTTTCATCAAGGTCTTCTCAAATGGTTCAAGAGATATTAACTTAAGAGTATGACGGATAGGACTGACAACATTTGTAATAAAAATGGCGAATAACTTCAAATGCTGATCAGAAAGAAACCACTCTTTTTTTTTTACAGAATACAATGTCTAGTCTCAACATAAAAGCACACCAAAAGTCATGATGATATCTCAAAGGGTTCAGGAGTGTAACAAATGGATGGACAAGCCGATTCCAGTATACCACCACAAACTTTGACAGCTTGGGAATAAACCTGTTAAATCCAAGAAAGTTTGAACCCGACAAATAATAGTGAATTGACAGTAGCTGGCTAACATAAATATGGTAGTGGTTTTTGTTTGTTGTTAAAGGATATAATTTCACAGGAATGAAAACTTGATTGGCCATGTGTGTAAGAGTGGGCTTAAGATATACTTCTTTTATTAGCTAAGAATGAAGTTAGATGTGCAAAATATTACAGAATAAATAAAAACAAAAGAACAGAGCGCAAAATTTCTAAACAGCTTTTATTATATAGTATAAGCATGGTATATGAATTAGAAAAAAATCTATTGCTTCGCAAGTAAAAGCCTTGCCACAAATGAGAAATGCCAAATACTAGTTCATGGCCATTGGTAATTCAAAGGTTCAGTTTCATATTTAGGTAAAACATATTGTTCAAAACATCAATGACATTGATTGCATGTAAATAGTTTAAAAAATACATAAGCACAATGACATTATAAACTGATGTATTTTGCTGTGTGAAAAATATTCTATTTTCAAAAGGCAAGAAGATTTTTGGTGACAATATTTATGTATTTTCTACATACCCGTATTTAAAAAAAATGATAGGAGATCTGATAATACTCACTGAGTATGGCAGTGTTTCTTCTCTAGAGTTCTACAGAATGAACAGGCTATGGCATGTGACTAAAGGTATACACAACATCAAGTAAAAAAAAATGTAATACAAGGTGTTTACTCATAAACATGGACCTATTGTCAACAAAAACACACTTGGAGTAGCCCCAAAAAAGCAGAAAATATCAGTCATTGAAACAGAAAAATTAGGTCACAATGACTTGCTTTTGGTATAGATGAGTTACTCTAAAAAAAATGCATCTATATATGAATTCTTAGGTGTAAGTGAAGTAGGGTCCAAGCCAGTGAGGGTATAATGAATAGATAAAAAATACAAAAGTATGAAACTAGATTACAGTGACCTAGTTTTGGTATGGCTGAGTTACCCTTCATGAAATGCTTTCACATGCCAAGTTTCATGAGCATAGGTGAAACTGGGCCTGGATGATCAGGATGTAATAGATAGATAACTGAAAAATACAAATTAAAGTAACTCCAACAATTACCTCATTTTGATATGGTAGGGTTACTCATCTTTACATGCAGTCATATTGCAATTTACCAAAGTTTTGGCAAAATTGGGTCTAATATATTGAAGCTGTAATAAACGGAGAGCATGAAAGAAAAAAGCCACTTATGCATGAATATTTGGTCACATTGCCCTAGTACTGATGTGGTCAAGCTTTTTATTATAACATACAATGCATTCACATATTAATTTTCATGAGAAACAGGATTTAATACATTGATGATGTAACAAATTAAGTTACTTTCTTTGAGATGGCAAGCTCATACCTACTTTAAAGAGTGCGGGGAAAGTTCAAGTTACTTAGGGTGTAACAAACAAAAAACTGAAAATACGATAGTCAAAATAACCTAGCTTTGGTACAATTGAGCTACTTTTGGTGATATGTATCCACATACCAATTTTCATGAATGTAGCTGAATACAAGTCCATGATATTGATGGTGTAATAAACAAAGAACTGAAAATACAAATGGCACTCATGCATGCATACTAGGTCACTTGGAACTAGTTTTGGCATGACTGGGTTACTTTTCTTGAGATGCGACCACATACAAGTTCCAATTTGTTTAATGTAGATTAAATAGGGTCCAAGATACTCAGAGGGTAGCAAATCAGAGATGGTAGGAAACGCACGAACACCTGATTGAAAGGGCAAAACATTTTATCCTTCCAACTTTGTTGACTAGGTATATTAAACCCCTTGCTCCAGCACTAAAAAGTCTATCACGTGCTGCTAACAATAACCAATCAATTAATCAATAACTCAAACTCCGATATTTCTGACATGTAATTGTTATATCACAGCCTATTCTGTTTCTTTAATGCTGATGAACAGAACTATAAAATCTACTGATGTCCAAGACAAGGTGGAACAGGAGCAATAATTCTATCAAATACTAACATTAAAAAGTTAAAAAATAAACATGAATGGTATATGTATCAATCTTTATCACTAATGTGACGTGTCTTTTTGGAGATATTTTTGGAGTAGGCTGTCCCCCACCCAACCCCCCTTCCCCAAGTACATAGATGAGTGAATTGGATGGATAAAGTAGGATTAACTGCCCACTCCATTGGTTAGGTGGTATAACAATTTTACAATGGATAAATAAGTTATTACATGAATTTAATCAAGTGTCCAACAATATATACAATGACAATAATACTGCTAACAAGTAGTATGGCCTAATTGCACATCATAAATACTGTAAATTCATTTTTTTCCCCTGAGGTATCAATCTTTGTAGATTTATTGGCTTCCTTTGAATCAGTTATTGTTTACATTCCAACCAATGAGAAAAAGTGTCCAAGAAAAATGATCTCAGTGCATACCCCAACCTAGCAAAAATGATTTAAATGTAAAGTTGATCACTAATCACTGAATCATGAAACACAGGCCACAGAGGCCTACTTTTCACTGATGGATGTAATGCTTCTCATAATGCAATTACACTCAACGTGCGTGAAATAGGCAAAAGTGCCTGCGAAAAGGAGCTAAATTGAAAAGGTTAACAGAACTGTGAAATACAGGTCACAAGAAACAAATTTTAAATGCAGCATGCAGTACTCCATATGACATAAATAAATACATGTACCAACTTATGTGACTGTATGGGACTATATAGTTTCTGAGAAAATGACCTAAAAGCAAACTACAGCTTCAGCATTGATATCAAAGGAACAGGTGGATGATCAAACAGTAATACAGAAGCTGTAGCTACTCTGCAATCCAGCTACAATATATGGAACAATTATTTTGCAATATCTATATCCTTATATAAATCAAAATTTTGTACTGAATGAATAAGAATTCAACAAGATTTACATATAAACAAATGTCATACAAAATAATGCACAACTTTAACAATGTCATTAATCAGACTTTTCCATAACCCTTGGCATTCAACATCCTACAAAACGCACAACTCTGACAAGGTCTTTACTCATACCATTACATAATCCTTGAAATTTCATGCAATACAAATGCACAACTTTGACAAGGTCTTTACTCATACCATTACATAATCCTTGAAATTTCATGCAATACAAATGCACAACTTTGACAAGGTCTTTACTCATACCATTACATAATCCTTGAAATTTCATGCAATACAAATGCACAACTTTGACAAGGTCTTTACTCATACCATTACATAATCCTTGAAATTTCATGCAATACAAATGCACAACTTTGACAAGGTCTTTACTCATACCATTACATAATCCTTGAAATTTCATGCAATACAAATGCACAACTTTGACAAGGTCTTTACTCATACCATTACATAATCCTTGAAATTTCATGCAATACAAATGCACAACTCTGACAAGGTCTTTACTCATACCATTACATAATCCTTGAAATTTCATGCAATACAAACGCACAACTCTGACAATGTCTTTACTCATACCATTACATAATCCTTGAAATTTCATGCAATACAAATGCACAACTTTGACAAGGTCTTTACTCATACTATTACATAATCCTTGAAATTTCATGCAATACAAATGCACAACTCTGACAATGTCTTTACTCATACCATTACATAATCCTTGAAATTTCATGCAATACAAATGCACAACTTTGACAAGGTCTTTCCTCATACCATTACATAATCCTTGAAATTTCATGCAATACAAATGCACAACTCTGACAATGTCTTTAATTGTACTTTTACACAATCCTTGGCTTTCAATGTCAGATGCTGGTTCGGGAGCTGAAGTTCATTCAAACTGATGATTTACACGATGCTATCCTTTAATATCAATGTTTTAAATGACCAGAATATTTTCTTTAGCTTAATTTTTGCAACGTTTGAACAAAAAATGTACTATCATCTACATGCTAAGATCTAATTCAAATTATATAAAATATGTAAAGTAAAAACTAAAATATTTGAAAATTCTAAGGCAAGATGACTGACAAGAACCAATAAATCAAATTCTTTCAAATAACACAAATGAAACTTGAGCTCCTAAATAACACTGATTAGAGTGGGAACATACATGAATTTACACCAAGTTTTAAGATTAACTTCAAATGATGAACAAATGAAATTCACTTGCTTTTGTTCCTCTTTTATGATTCTAGACAACTGTGATAACCAGGAGCCAGGAAGCTGTTACTATAGTAAAACCTGTCTTCCAAGGACAGTAAAAACAGCCAAAATGCCATTATGTCCTCTATAAAACTGGTGTCTAATACAGGGTCTTGTGGAACATTTCTAGAGCAGCTACACCAGGTGCTGCATGAAACTAGTTATTACATAATTTCTAGACAGTCTACACCATTTGCCACACAGAACTAGTTAATGCAGGATTTCTACACCACTTTCCACACAGAACTAGTTACTGTTGGATGTTTAGAGGGTCTGCACCATTTGCCACACATATCAAGTTGCTGCAGGATTTCTAGAGTCTACACCACTTGCCACACAGAACTAGTTACTGCAGGATTTCTGGAGGGTCTACACCACCTGCCACACAGAACTAGTTACTGCAGGATGTTTAGTGGGTCTACATCACTTGCCACACAGAACTAGTTACTGCAGGATTTCTGGAGGGTCTACACCACTTGCCACACAGAACTAGTTACTGCTGGATGTTTAGTGGGTCTACATCACTTGCCACACAGAACTAGTTACTGCAGGATTTCTGGAGGGTCTACACCACTTGCCACACAGAACTAATTACTGTAGGATGTTTAGTGGGTCTACATCACTTGCCACACAGAACTAGTTCCTGCAGGATTTCTGGAGGGTCTACACCACTTGCCACACAGAACTAATTACTGTAGGATGTTTAGTGGGTCTACATCACTTGCCACACAGAACTAGTTCCTGCAGGATTTCTGGAGGGTCTACTCCACTTGCCACACAGAACTAGTTACTGCAGGATTTCTGGAGAGTCTACACCACTTGCCACACAGAACTAGTTACTGCAGGATTTCTGGAGGGTCTACACCACTTGCCACACAGAACTAGTTACTGCAGGATTTCTGGAGGGTCTACACCACTTGCCACACAGAACTAGTTCCTGCAGGATTTCTGGAGGGTCTATACCACTTGCCATACATAACTAGTTACTGTATGATTTATACTTTTCATTAACTACATGCAGTATTTTTGTTAGCTATAGTTGAAAAAATATTCCTTATGTTATGTACTAATATTTCTTATGACACTAATAGATGTACAACACAGTATACAGAATAAGTAACAATCTCTAAATAAAGTACATTTAATTTTTTTAACAATGACTTCTTGAGGTATTTTGTAAGGAAGGTGTCACTAAGACATATACATTATGGAAAGCTTACACCATATTACATACAAAACTATGAAAATAACTATATTTTTAACTGATATGCATCACTCCCTCTTCACTATATTCAAATACAGTGAAACCTTGTTTTACAAAGATAAACTGTTCATTAAAGACATTTTCAGAATCTCTGATGAAATTCTTCGTACAAATTCTATATAAGATGTTTTCTGAATTGTGTATTTCTCTTTGCTTACTGGAAATGATTTATAAAATTCAATAGAATTACTCTGTGACCAACCTTATTATTTCATATTACCATGAGTATACAAACTTATTTTTTTCACCTCAGTTAAAATTACTTCTGAATTTCTCAAGACCAAAACAATTAAACAATTTACTGAAGAATACTTCAATGATAAAACAGTCTTCTTAAAAAAAAGCTATTGTTGTGAAGAAGTTGAAAAAATGATTAAATATTAAAAAGTCACAATCAATTTCCAAGTAAGATGCTGAAATACTTCTAAATTCGAATGGTGGGTATTTAATAGATTTTATGAAGCTGTTTAATATTTAATAATTCTAATATTTAATATTTCAATATGCTGTTTAAAACATAATAATTCTAATATTTGATAGATTAATATTCTGTTTAATATTTAATAATTCTAATATTTAATAGATTAATATGCTATTTAATATTTAATAATTCTAATATTTAATAGATTAATATGCTATTTAATATTTAACAATTCTAATATTTAATAGATTAATATGCTATTTACTATTCAATATCTATGCAGTTCAACAGTTAATAATTCTAATTTTTAATAGGTTTTAATATGCTCTTGAATATTTAAATTAAAATTAGTACTTTTGGTAATAAGTAATCAAAACCATACACCTGATGAATTAATGGCCGCTGAAATTCAATTTTTATTTTTTTATAGTTTTTAGATTGATTTGTTTTTAAAACTCAATCAACATTTTCAAAACTTTATGCTTTCTGTAACAGGGGCTTCTTTCTACATCAAATTGTCAGAATGTCAGAGGGTTTCTGTGAAATTGCTGAAATTAATCAACTGTTATTTAAAAAAAAAAATAAAGCTGAAAAGAACAAGTCTGATGAGATGTGGCATAACAAACACATAGCCATGCAATAAACTTACACAGCCTAATGTCTAGATAAACTCAGTGCCTAGATAAACTCAAAGTATCCACAAAACTTTCACCTTGACCATTTTATTTATTTGTCCATATGAAAAAAAAAGAATGTCATGGTAAGCTGCAGCCTATCCTCATCTAAAATTACCAGATTGCAATGATATTCCTTCATAATCCATCAGAAAAATATAAACATTAAAAGTTAAAAAGGTAGAACCATGGTGATTTACGTACACTTGCTGCACGAATTTGTTATTTGGTCTGGGTAACATGTCTAATTTTCCAGCCAAATTAAGAAAACAAGAGACTGCTCTTTATGTCCAGTCCAGCTTTTATATAGCTATTAAAGATGCACCATATATTCTTGCTTATGAGAAAGGTCCAAGTGCAAACAAAATAGACCCAGATTTTCAGTCACATAATGCATTGGCAGATCAGGATCTATGCTGTTTGTTTTGCTGATTATTCCACAAAAACTGCTGAGACCTGTATCTGCTGGTGCACTGCACAATGACAGACTTGGGTCTATGCAGTTTACAGCTGGATCAACTTATATGCAATTATATTTGGTACAAGCCATATAAACCTTAAAGCTAACTTTAATCTGTTGACACATGGACACGCACAAAAACATCATAGCGATCCTCAGGTTGAGCTTCCGCTAAGGTGGATTTAACAGGAAGCTGAAATTTTCAACCAATTAGCAAATATTTTCATGTTTAGTAACAACAGTGCTTTTCAATTAAAAGTTGGTTCCCGACTTCCTTTAAAAAAAAATCCTAGTAGATGTCGATACATTAGGTTACAAAATTATAAGGTAATTTATCTCAGGGATAGTGTTTATAAATTTGTGCCAATTTCATCTTTTCCCCCCAAAATTTTTTCCTCCACAATCTAACCATTTTCCCCCCAAAACTGTATTCCACTCTGTCAAGTTAAATTCTGGCAATCTGTGACCAAGTCACAAAAATAAACTACTTGGAAATTGATGAATTCCCAAAACAGAGACAGCTGTATCTACAAATCAGCACTGCAATTTTTAAAATAAGATTACAAAGTTTCTTGTGAAAATTTCTACACTTTAAGACAAAGTATAACAGTCAGTATATCCCGTACTGCAGAAATTGTCAAGGAGTCAGAATGTCACGTAAGTATATGGCTGACATCCAAGCAGACCCCAGCGGCATCTCCTGTCAAGTATTTCCCAGATTGTTCAGAGCATGAATTGGTTTGATCAGTCGCCTGTGTAATCACAGAAACCAAAACCAGTTAGTGATGTCATGGTCATCCTCTATCAAGAAGGATGAAAAACAGATAAGCTTAACACCTCTGACATCAATATGCAATAAATCAAACATCGCCTGGCTTGAGAATGAGAATATGGAATAGTATCAATTATCTGATAACTGGCAGTAGTTAGGTGCGGCGTATGGCATCAGTAATTACCATTTGTATGTCATTTGACAGAATCTGAACAGTTTGACTAGAATCTCTCACATTAATAGATGGGAGAGTCAATCTTCATATCCAGAAACTCCCTCATTTTAGTGTAACCCAATAACTTGCCAACCTGCTTAAGGTGTAGGGGCAGGTGTGGATCGCAATTTTTCTTATTGACCCCAACCCCGCAAAATAGGCTCTTATTTGCTGAATGGGAATGAAACCTTGATATACCGCTTTGTTTTATTGGTCAAAAGGGTGATTAGGATGCAGAATTTAGAATCAAGATCGTTAACTTTGCAAATTAATTTAAAAAATCATATATTTTAAATTTTCTTAAAAATATTTGCTAATATATTGTGAATAACAATATAGGAAAAAATGTCAAACAATGAAAATGCTGGTAATGCTTAATGCTGGTAACACTTTAAGAAAAAAATACCAAATAATTAGTCTTGTCAAAATTAAAATCGTGTTTTAATTTTATCTTTTATTTTGGCTTCCGCATAACCAATCCTAAATGTGATATGCTATCTTCTACTGAAACATGACAAGTGTCAATTGATGATCAAAGTCATGCACACGGAGATTTCCCTGAAAGCCTAATTGGCTTTAGCATAAGTAATCCTAAATGTGATATGCTTTCTTCTACTGAAACATGACAAGTGTCAATTGATGATCAAATTCATGCAAACGGAGATTTCCCTGAAAGCCTATTTAAGCATCCCGTATTATCACAATTAAGTCTTCTGTATCAAATCAAGTAAAGAGGGAAGAATAAAAAAGTTAAAAGGCATGTAAACCCTACTGGCACAAGAGCTATTTCTCATCATTTTCTGTCACATCAACTTATTTCAACTGACCAATCAAACACTGTTTGAAATATCATTATGCAAGTAACATCATTAGTGGATGTAACATTAGTCAGTGGTTTATCCAACAATTCACAAATATAATTAAGGATAGCAAGGGAAACAAGCTTAGAATAAAATAGGGTTCATTATGGAGAAGTGAGATGCAAAGGTTGTCGTGAGCTTAAAATTTCCAAGTTGTCACTTGATTTGCTCAAGGATGAGCAGAAATTTGTGTGATATTTGCAATGAAAACAAAGTATCAATATGTTACTGCTAGAACAATACAAGAAAATGCTTTTTGTTGTTTCTCTAAATATAAATGTCCATATTTTGTGAAAAACAAGAATTAAGTTCTGTTTGGAATCAACCATGCACTAGAATCAGTCTTTCCAGCAACTCTTTGAAAAAAAATAAGATTAAAGTTGAAAAAAAATAAGATGAAATTATTTGTAACTTACTGAAGAAAATAAAACCTTTACTTGACTTCCCTTTATAAAATTGAACAAAAGCATTACATCACACATTATCTATCTCCTCAGTCCAGGTTGTCTCCATCTGCTTAAACGTCCTGCTCCACATTACAGAGACCATATCTGAATAAGCTTTGCTTTTGCCATTCATGCACCGTGTAATTGCTTTCCAACATAAAATTAAAGCAAGAGTCCCTCAATGGGGCTGACACTCTACTGGTTGAAAAGAATTTCCAGGAATCAAAGATAAGATTCTTTCTTCCTTTTAACTGCTAAGTGATGAAACTATTTCTGAATATTTTTCAGCTGAATGAATGATTTCAAGATCGCTACAGTGGTGGCCATAATGGATGCAAGATTGGAACCATTTTCATTTACAATGAACTACTGGTAGACATCTTAAGAAGTCTTTTAGTGAAAATCCATGCTGATATGACCTACCATTCTGAAGTACAACATTTTCAAGATGGCCACTGAGGTGACCATACTGGATGTCCAAGTGGCACCATTTTCTTTAGGACCAACTAGACCTCGGGATGAATGTGTGTGTGAAGTTGAACTTTTTACCTTCTGCTAATGCATATTATGTGATGCTAAAAATATCCCTGTAACCCCATAGATGCATATACAAGCTGCTAATAATACTCTCTCTGTCCTGGCTGGCTCATGCATGTGTTTCCGGCCAAGGGTTGGGAAACCCCTGAAACACATATAAAGGTTTCATATTAAAGTTTTGCACTGGATGAAATCACAAACATCCTGTCTTTTTAACAATATTTAGCCATTGATAATAGCTTTGTAACCCCAGATATGCATATACAAGCTGCTAATAATACTCTCTTTGTCCTGGCTGGTTCACACATGCGTTTCTGGCCAAGTGTTGGGAAACCCCAGAGACGCATATAAATGTTTTGTACTAACGCTTTGCATTGGATGAAATCGCAAACATCTGGTCTTTTTAACAATATTTAGCCAATGATAATAGTCCTCATGTAAAATGATGAAAGTGTTCTATTAATAGTTTTACTGCATATAAGCAGGAATTTCCTTTGAAAACGAGGTCAACTGTCAAAGTGAAACAAAATGGCAACATTCCAATGATGATTCCAACAAAAGCTTTCAAGAATTTGAAATTGATGACATTGCAAATGATACTGCCTTTTAATGATCTGATTAAAGATGAAGGATAGGACATTGGTACAAGTCCTGTTTCAACACGTGACATTTCAGATTTATCTGACTCTGAGATGAAATGTGCAACGTCTTTTCTGGTCGGAACACGTGGGACCATTGTATGTGGATGATTTTACAGCAGACTCAGGGTCAACGTTTAATTCAGATGAAAATGCAAGGGAGATAGATTTCTTATTACAGTTTTTTCCCAAAGAAATATTCCAGTTGTGCACACTAGCGGTGAGAAAAGTAGACTAATATACATTATAAACGCAACAGATATCTTGAGGTATATTTTTTATTATGATTATGTGAATATAAACATGATTCCTGAGGATTATATGTACTTGTTGGTGGAAATGAGTGGCACAAAACTTTGGTAAGTGTTTAAAATATTTGTTTTCATTAAATCACATAGTTTGCATGGGACAAGATTGATACAGAAAATGTAGACAGCATGTGCACTAACTTGAGAAGAGTAGTAGGCAGGGCAGTCAGTACTTGCAGAAGGTAAAGAGTTAATGACAATTTTGCCGATTATTTAGGAGAGGTAGAGATAAAAAACTTGAGCTAACAGATGTATGGACGATGGAAAACAGACCATCCCAGAAGCTCTTCTGGTCTATGACCAGTACAGCTAACAAAATTGAGACAGTAGTGCAATTTAGGAGGAAAAAAAGGGAAAAATAGGGAGTCTGACCAAAAAGTGGGAAAAACTAGGGCCACTGGAAAGATTGCAGGATGTATCCACATTCACATGCAAAATGAAGTGACATAACACACTGATAAAACACGATGTGTACTGAAAAAACTTGTGGAGAATTCTGTTTTAAGCAATCTTATAAAGATCTGTGATCTTGAATAAAAAAGTAATTTTTTAACAAACAACTTCACCAGAAATATCTATTGATGGACAATTATACCCAACATAATTATAAAACAAATATTCAATAATTCAGTTACTGCCACTCTCTTTCTCTTCTTTCTGTTGATCTTCAACCCATATTTTCTGTTTTCAGTTGTAACTCATGCCTTTGCTTATGCTGCAGTCTCTGTTTCTGGACTCAACTGTACCTGAGTTATCCAGTGAGAAGGGCAGGCACCTGTTGCCATGATGGTCAAATATTTCCTGAAGATTTAAGTTCCCTTCTTTGATTTCTTGACGGGATCATGTAATTATGACGATAAATAAAAGTTGCAGCTTTATGATTTCTTGTATTTATTATAATGTTTGTAATTTTTACACTTTTCAAATTATTTTATCAATCACAATTTTCTCCACATTTTGTTTTAAGTAGAGAAATTTTCAAAATCTTAATAAGAAAGAAGTTCTCTGTACAAAAAAGTTGAAAACAAATAGAAATGTGTTCATAGAACACAAAAGTCCCCACCATAGTGCCAAACTGACCCAAGCACATAACTTAATGTGTTACAAACAGATGGACAGAAAAGGATAACACCTTACCTGTTAATTCAAATAATTATAATTGATGGATGGTGTATGAAAATTTACATGGCATGGAGGTTTACACATAATACATTATACAAAACCACCACCTGAGAAAAAATATATATATATATATATTGTCTAATTAACATTGTAATTATACTATATTGCTTACTAAAGTATATTTGAACCTGGTCCCATGACAAAATCCACATCTTTGTAAATATATGAAATGGAATTCTACAATGACATAGTGTGTATCATTCACATCATTTGACTACATGAAAACACTGATGTTTGGTACAAAAAAGCTTGCAAATTTTTTGTGCTATATAAGTGTATGTCTTTGGAACTGATGATTTTGATTACTCTGTGGTGACAACCCTTTCTTCACACAGCCTTGGCCCCGAGGGGATTTGTCATAATTCCCGTAGGATTATCTCCCCTTCATAAGAGGGCTGGGGTCAGTGATCAGGGTCGGACCCATTGGGAGAGTTACGATCAGCCACACCCTGAAAATCAAGAGAAATCATTCACATACACACAACCATATATTCTGTTCCATGTTGGCTTATACGAGTTTTAAAGTACTGAATTAAATTTGAAGACTCCCGTCTTTGATATTATTTCTGACATCAAGCAAATTTCTTCCCTAACTTCGAACAAAAGACTCATGGGTTTTGTGTTTTAAATCACTAATCCTAAAAGATATGCATAATATGAAAAGTTCTGCCAGCTTCAGTGTTATATGGGGAGGTGATTATGAATCAAGTGTGGATTGCACATCCAACAAGATGGCCAGGGTCTGCATGTTAAGCCCATGTCAAAGCACTGCTGTAAAATGTGACCTTGAGGTAACCCTGACCTCAAGGTCAAAAGCTTAAGCAAGCACATGATAAAATGAATTGTCTTCATAATGATTCATCATAAATAGAAATAAAAATGATCAGATATATAAGAAAATTAAAATGATTAACTCAAACCCTAAATTTTGGATGAGAGTGACATTGACTCCAAGGTCTAAGGGCAAAACAAGTGTCTCACAAAATGAATTGTCTCAGCTTTATAATGATGCACTCCAAGTAAAAACAAATTTCATCAACAGATTTCATTGTATTCATACACTTGTATCCTATTTTATTTATTATATTGGGAAAGAACAAAAATAACAAAGATTTTTACTTAAAAAAAGTTATATATTTTATTCAGTTTATGCATCTGTATTGTATCAGATAAATTCAAGTTTCAAACTTAAATGATTTCTCAAGAAAACCCTCAAATTCAAGTATTTTTTCAAGACTGCACTATGCTGAACTAAAGTTACTGTGCAGAAACCATTCATCTTCTTTCAGTCCTAGTGACATGCTGTAGAACTGAGGTTATGGTGCAGAAAAGGAAAAGTTAAAGGAAAAGGTAGTGGACAGGGTAGACATACTAGGGTCATGGCATAACATGCTCTACTAAAATAAGGATGCATACAAATGAAAAGTTTATGACAGACTTGATACTTGAGTAAAGAATAAAATAATCAAAAAAATCTTTCCAATTAAGCTGTGATAATCTATTGTTCAAGTTATGCTCTAGCTATTAAAAGTAGGTTGGTATGCTCTGGTTAATGAAAGTAGGTCAGTATGCTTTGGTTCCTGAAAGTAGGTCACAATGCTGTACCTACTGAAAGTAGGTCACAATGCTTGAGATCATCAAAATGAGCAGTAAGCTAACTATAAAACAAAGATCTCTGTTACAGTACCTCATTACATATGCGATTAGAAACTGTTTGGTTATTTATATGTTTGTTTTTTATAATATTTATTTATAAAGTACTGATAAAATAATTTCTCTCATTTTTTGCACTTGGATTTTAAAGAATTTTGGCAATCAAAATGTGATAATTTCCAAGAGACTAAACAAAGATAACATCAAACTTTTTATATTACAAAATATTTTCTTACAACACAAAGAATAAAAAAAAAAAAATAATCATTTTTTATTGTCCTAATCTGCAGAAGTATAACTAGAAAACAGTTTGTACTCCAACAGTAACCATGACCTCCTGCCCAACAACACTAATATTAACTTTCAGGCATTTCAACAAATATCTTGCACAATGGATCTACCATTCAAAGCAGAATCCAATTATAGTCTTCTTTCTTTTATTTCTACTTTTCACTTTATTCTGAAAATATTTCATAGATTTTAGAATTATTTTGTACATTGTATTTGTATGTAATCCTGATTAGACATATAACAGTACACCATAAATGCAAATTCAAAGTAAATTGGAAACCACCCCCCGATCCCTATTTCAATCTGAAATAAAATGAGAAATTGATGCTATCAAATAAACAAGGTGCACTGATTCCAAAATGTGCCCTAGTGACCCAGACAAACTGCATCCAGGTTTATAATCATTCAAGTTATTAAACATGTTGCATGCTGATAAAAAAGCTCAGGTGTTCTGATGTGCTGAAGGCAGTACTGATTAGCAAGGCACAAACATTCTTTGTTATATGATATGTGGAAGGACCTATGTGTTATTCCTCTCTCAATAACCTGATCCCTACTTAAGTAAGCTATTTCCATGTGTTGTGAGTGAAGCAAACTTTAATTTTGACAAGATCAGATAAAAAGAAAATAATCGGTGTATCTACATGCAAGTCAGTGCTAATGGTTGGTCTCATGGATCTTACCTTAGGTTTCTCCCGGTGAGTGTTGACAGCCTGTATGTTGAGGTACTTGAACTCAACTCTACAACCATAGGCCACGGGTGTGAGTTTGATCACTGTATGCAGTGGCACCTTCAGGTATGTAAGATCCTCTGAAAAAAAGCCCAAAACGAAGCATGTTAAATTAATGATCATACAACTACTATTCTTTTCATTTTAAAAATAGTGGGTGACATTAAAGTGCGTGCATTCTGAACGAATTAAACTATCAAATTAATGCTGAAAAAACTGGTGTCTTCTTAGTTCACTTGTTACCCAAATATATTCCACAAGTAGACTTCTGGGGTGAACATTGGTGGACCTCACTAAATAAATACAACAACGATGATATCTCCTGTAACCAGAAGGCTCAACAGTTGTGATAAGAAACATTTTTTAAAATAATAATGTTTTCTAGACAGGTATTTGTTTCACTTTCATATTATTGGTTTCTTGTGGGCTTCAAAAACATGTGAGGAGTGTTATTGCAGGTGGTGTATGTCAATATATATATATATATGGATTTAATGAAGAAATAAAGTTGCTGCTTATAAATATAATATGTAATTACTGTGAATTATTTTCCAGACAGGTGTGACAACATAATCCTTGCCATTTCTTTGAGAAGCATGTAGATACTGAATAAAATGTTAACACAATTAACTGGATATAACAGGGTCTATAATTGCAAGAATGTTTAAATTAAGGGGAAAATATTGGCTAATTATTGATTGATATATCTAGAACTGTTTGGTCTTACACACTTAGATCTAATAGCAAGCAGGTGCTTGTGGAATCCTCTTTGCAAGGTATGAAGTGCTGAAACAATTTTCAAAAAATGGTCCATAAGGCAACTCGAAATGAACTGATTTGACAAAGCCAAGTCTGACAGTGGAAATAATACAAATGCACCAAGTCTCATGAAGATATCTCCAATGGTTCAGGAGGTATTAACCCAGACAAGAGATGGAGGGATGGAGGGAGGGAGGGAGGGATGGATGGATGGATGGATGGGATGGGATGGATGGATGGATGGGATGGGATGGGATGGATGGATGGATGGAATGGGATGGATGGGTGGATGGATGGATGGATGGAATGGATGGATGGGATGGATGGATGGATGGATGGATGGAATGGGATGGATGGATGGACAGATGGATGGGATAGATGGATGGGATGGATGGATGGATGGATGGAATGGGATGGATGGGATAGATGGATAGGCATAATCTGTAATAGCAACAGGGTCTATTCATGAACTGAAAATTTAGTGGGTAATTTTTCTTCATGCATTTGAAAATAGGGGATATTTTCTGAAGATAATAGAGATTTAATGAAGATTTTGTAAAGGTGGGAGCTTGTAAATATGTGATTTTCATGCGTTTTTTTTCTGACAGGTGGGATAACACAATCCTTGCAATTTCTTTGAGAAGCATGAAGACACTAAACACATAAATGTAAGATCTTCTACACATGCAAGTATATATATATGTATATACACACACACACACACACCACTCCCTTGATAACTCGCACCCTGATAACTCACGAACCCACTTATAACGCGGGGTCAGGCGTGGATCCCATTTTTAAACCGGAAAATACCCCAAAAATTGATCTCTATTTATTGAACTTGAAGAAAATCACGATCAAAATTAGCAACGGAAACTCTGATACATCGCTTGTCTTATCGTCGAAATGGTAGATAGGACCTTAAATTTTAATCAACATTATGAAACATCAAATTAAAAAATAAGTCATAAAATTTTTTAAGTCATACAATTTTTTACATTTTCTTTCCAAATGGTAGTACACTGCAATTATCAATATGTAAGGAAATTTTGATCAATGAAAATATCACTTATACCAAGTGGAGGCAGTACTTTAATAAATAAATACAAATTAAATAATTTTTTTATCAATTGAAATTTATGTTCTAATTCTATCTTTTAGTTCCTTTTAAGTGTAATCATCATAAATGCAATGTGTCCTCTTGTAATTAAACGTAAAATGTGTCAATCTACCGTAAGAGCTATGTCTGCGAGCGTTTCTCTGAGAACCTAATTAGGTGCCGACCGTGTTTTGATAACTGACTTGCGGTGAAGTATTTGTTGTATTGTTGCACTGAATTAAAAGCTGGCCTCCTTTGTATTATCACGTTAATTATGTCTTTTGAATCAAATAAAGGAGCTGGAATAAAAGAAAAGTTAAAAGGCATGAAAATCCTACAAACTTAAAATCTAGCTGCCCTGGTCGTATGCCGGGTGAACTCACTTCATTTGATCAATCACTGTTATAAATGTTATTGTGTATGTAACATAAACTAACTTCAATTAACCGACTCATTGGTAACTGTGATCAAAGATAGCAAGGCAACCAAGCAAAATGAATACTTCGTAAAATAAATAGCTTGGTTTCACAGATACTGACCATTGTGGGCAAGCAAGTTTCAGAGAATTCTTGAACTGGCACTTACAGATATCCTCAAGGATGATAAGAAGTTTCATTATTACTTCCAATGAAATCATGACATCAATACTGTACTAATTGAACTATACAAAAATTGAAATTCGACGTAGACAATTGTCTCACGAAATAAATTTTGCTTGCTTTTGAAAAAAAGGAACCTTGTTTGGTGGTGTATCGACAGTTTGTCTACTTTCCCGCTCTTTTGACTCCCGATTTGGCAGATACTATTAAATACCACAACAGGAACCAGACTCATCAAGAAAACAAAAAGCAGTGACGTAATACACAGAGGTTTTCGCGTACGCGTGATGGTTGTTGAAACCAGTTGAAACAATCTTTCACATTGGGCATTTTGAATATAAATGTTATTTAAACAGAATAATGAACAACTTCATTAGAAAAAGCGCGTTATTATATTATCGACGTGATTGTAAAATGAGCATTCAGTCATTAAACAACCCAGTTCCCTAACCCCGACCCCCCTCCACTGTTTTATCGATGTCTAAGCAAATTTTTTCAACTTTTGGAGGTCCCTCGGTAACTTGCACCCTCGCTTATAGTGCGGTTTATGTTTGTGGACCCTGTTGTGTGCGAGTTATCGAGTTAGAGGTGTGTGTGTGTGTATATATATATATATATATATATATATATATATATATATATATATATATATATATATATATATATATATATATACACACACACACACACACACACACATACATACATACATACTTGGACAAGATTTCCTACACAAGGATGATGTATACAGACACCTACCATGCATGTACATAGATACCTGGACAAGATTTTCCATACATGCATGTATACCTAGACAAACATACTATATCCCCCTTCCACAATACTGTAAAATATCTATCTACTTTACCTATTTTAAACTATCTATCTACACCTTTATTCTACAAGATACATATATATCCATCTTCTACAAGACTATAGTCTGAAATACCTGTATCTCTTAATGTGGATAGATTGGAATATACAATACTTTATTTGACATGTTCATCTCAAAGAAAAATGAAATAGAAGAACATTTATAAAGACATCCTTTATGTCAAAATAAAATTTCACCTGACGAATTTTGATTTAAGCCTTGTCCATGCTTGTTTGAAGATAAGCAACATTTTTTTTTAAGCTGTACCAAAAAGAATTAAACTTACCACCTTATAAAACTTCCAAACTTGACCAAAATGAAATCAGCATTCTGAGTTATTTCAAATCAAAGTTTTTCTCTATTATTTATTTCAATTAATTGGAAGGGTCCCCATAAACTGAGCTTTTTATGTAATATAACTACTTACACTTAGACAACTGCCCTCTCCATATATTTAAGGTTGACGAACATGTCAAAACCATCAATTATGCCTTTATTTAAAAAAGAAAGAAAAGAGAAATGTGTCCATAGGTTATAAATGCCCATTTCACCCTCCTGCTCAAATGTGTGGTACAAACAGAACAGAGCAATAACTATGGCAAAATGTATGCTTGAACACATGAACATGTCAAAGAGCATTTAAAGAAAAAAGAAAGGTAACTCCAATGAAAAGAATCGAAGAGTGACAGTGGAACACCTTCAACTGATGTTATGATATCTGCCAAGTTTCAGGACAAGTAAATAGTTGAGAGATTAGTTGACAACATAATAATTTCATATACAGTACATATTACATTTAAAGTCTAATAGGGGCATAACATTTGATAACAAGAGGTCCAAGATGGACCGTATATTGCTCACCTGTTTGATATTTCACTAAGCAGGCTTATGTGCTATTGTAAGAACACATCCTAAATCAAATATCTCCCAAACATGGCATCATGTTGATATACCTATTTTACTAAGTGCAGAGAAAGAAAATTCTTACTATAGATAATGACACAATTATTATGCAGTCTCTTGCTCATAACAGAAGTCATCCATGTCCTTAATAATAAAGCCAATAAAAAAATCTAAAGATACATCACTTGCTTGTTATTTTGTAACCAAAGGGGTTTGAAATTTAAATAATAGTGTGAATTAGTGAAATAAACTTAACTCAGTTATCATCTGCAATGTGGTAAGTGGGGGGAGGGGTAAAGGAAAATTACCAGATGTGTTTCAGCATGATAATACTTGTAAATACACATGTTCTAAGATGCAAACTCCTGTGAATTCACTTCCTTCTATAGGGTACCAATCTGCATGAATTGTGTACATGCTATAAATTAACTGAAATACCCAATGTAAAATGCCATAAATGTGACTATTTCTGTTAGAGGAATAAACATCTAGTTAAGACTGGAAAGTTTTGATCCTAAATCACAACAAGAATATTGTATTTGTTAGATTATATACCTGATATATCAAGACAGTCTGTGGAAACCATTTTTCTTCTTGAAGTCTAAGTAACCTTGACCTTTGACCTACTGACCCCAAACCTGATAGGTGCCTTTCTTTTCTCAAATGCAAACCATCATGTTTGGTCATGGTTTGTGCAAGATGAGTGGAAATATTTTATGTAAACTGTTTTTCCTTCTTTTAGTCTCTTGACATTTGACCTTTTGACCCCAAAATGACCAGCTGTTTCCTGGACTCAAATGCATGCCATCCAGAAAGTTTGATCAAAATTGGTGATAAAGAACTCAAGATACTGTGCATAAGCCATTTTTCTTTTCACTGTAACACTGACCTTCTGATTCCAAAATCAATAGGTATCTTTTCGATCTCAAATGTGTGTGTGTGTGTGATTGTGTGTTATGGATTTTTAATGTAGCTTTAATAATTTTTCAGTGATATCGCTACAATGTCTGCAGTGTGACAGTTTATAGTGATGTCTAGCAATGGGGCATCATGCTGCAGACATGTAGCATCATGTCCCACCCAGTCACATTATCCTGACACCAGGCCAACCAGTCCTAACACTAACCTCTTAATGCTGAGTGCCAAATGAGGCAGCTGCTAGTACCATTTTTATAAGTCTTCAGCATCACTCAGCTGGGGTTTGAACCCAGATCTCAAATGTGTGATACTTACAAAGTTTGGAAATGGTAGAGGTGAAGAACTCAAGTTATTATGCAGAACTGAAAATGCAAATAGACAGATGCACAGACAGATGATGGACAAAGCCTAATGTTGGGCAAACAAAAATTAATGTCCATGGACGTAAATTCACCCCACCCCCATCCTGATGGAAAAGTATGATAAAACTTTCATTTTTCTAAGCTAATAACTTGATTCATATCTTGCTGACTTGACAAGTCACACGTGAACATGTTTGACTTACAAATTCTATATGGAAGATTCTGAATCTAAGACCATATCAAACCATAAACGGTAAATTCAAGGGAGTGATTAAGTAATGAATCTTAGTCCAGTGTTTTACCCAGGCTGCACTTTTTTCACAGTAAAATTTGAAAGGGTACACATAAGCATCTGCAATGACTTGAACACAGTGTACAAAAACTCCCAAACAATTTGCATCATTTACTACCGGTAGTTTGTGTTGTGTGTCCTGACTATTAAGTAAATCCATAAGTCATCAAGATGCATGACTTTATCATACAAGTGGCAAGCTTCCCCCTGACTATGATCATTTCCGGGGTTTATAGAGCAATTAAGGAAGCAAATCGTAAAGAATCAATGAATATCTAAATTGTTCATCTTGAATACTCAAGTTACTGAAAGTAACAATAACTAATGGTACACAAGTACTACAAATGTAGAGATTGTGGGAAACAACTGAACTGAAATCAATGATAACAACAATAGGTACTTCAGCATCTGATACCATGATAATAGGTATTTTCAGCATCTGCTACAATGACATTAGTACTTTCACCAACTGATATCATGATAACAATTACTTTCCCCAACTGATACCATGATGATTGGTACTTTCAGCATATGACACCATGACAATAGTACTTTCAGCATCTGATACCATGACTATTAGTATTTTCACCAACTGATACCATGATAATTGGTACTTTCAGCATCTGATACCACGACAATAGTACTTTCAGCATCTGATACCATGACTATTGGTACTTTCAGCATATGATACCATGACTATCATTACTTTCAGTATCGGATACCATGACTATTGGTACTTTCAGCAACTGATAGATGACTATTGGTACTTTCAGCATATGATACAATGATTATTGTTACTTTCAGTGTCTGATACCATGACTATTGGTACTTTCAGCATGTGATACCATGACTTGGTACTTTCAGCATATGATACCATGACTTGGTACTTTCAGTATCTGATACCATGACTATTAGTACTTTCAGCATCTGATACCATGACTATTGGTATTTTCAGCATATGATACCATGACTATTAGTACTTTCAGCATATGATACCATGACAATACATGTAGTACTTTTAGCATCTGATACCATTAACTATTTGTACTTTCAGCATATGACACCATGACAATAGCACTTTCAGCATCTGATACCATGACTATTGGTACTTTCAGCATGTGACACCATGACAATAGTACTTTCAGCATCTGATACCATGACTACTAGTATTTTCAGCATCTGACAGCATGACTACTGGTACTTTCAGCATCTGATACCATGACTATTGGTACTTTCAGCATCTGATACCATGACTACTGGTTCTTTCAGCATCTGATACCATGACTACTGGTTCTTTCGGCATCTGATACCATGACTATTGGTGCTTTCAGTATTTGAAAACAGTATTGGCAGTGATAATTCAGATCGCCATGTGTAAAGAATGCAAAAGACAATGGAATAGCCATACTTCTTGTATCTCAAATAAAAAAGTTGGCCTTCAAATGACCAAAATGAAAAATAGGATTTAATTTTAACAGCTGTGTACATAAAATGTTATTTCAGTTCTAATGTATCTATACTGTAGAAATTCTTTCACTGACTAAGAACATGTGAAAATAATTCATGTTTTGGTACCAAAGAACAACTACTAGATCAAAGAAGGAATTTACTGCAGTAATTAACACTAATTTCAGTTCATACTTCTGATGTAACAAGTAAATAAATAAATGATGGGCAAGACCTCATAAACTTGGCCCTGGGGGCCCTAGGGCCCTTTTCTTAGAAAACTTGAAAATATGAGACTATGTATGCTATATTATATGAATGTGGTACAACATCAGGCATAACACTACCCAAGGCGCAAAAAAACACAACACTGTTATATCAAAATATCATTAACAACATATATCAGATTACATGAAAGACCAGAAAGGACCGTGCAATGTAACCATAGTAACCAACCGTGAATTCACTAATTTTCATGTGGCACCAATTTTAGGTGGGATTTCATGGATAATACAAAACATGAATTTAAGCACTCAACAATTAATTATCCTTCTTTGGAAGGACCCAATCCCCTATCAGCAAACTTCAAAACTGATCAAAATCCAAATTTAGGCACAAAAAAAAGGGGGAAAGGAAACTTGAACCCATGAAAATCAATGAATTCACAATACATATATATTGATATATGTTATAGTGTTACAAAAAGATTTCACTCTCTACAGAATATACCTCAACAGTTGAATGATATCAAGTGTAGTTCCTGAACCTCCTATTGTTATTTTCGCCACTGCCTCAAATGGTACGGGGACATATGGAATTTGTTCTAGAAAAAAGTAACATGGGGAGACAACTGTTAGCTTAGTTCTTTTTCAAATTTTTTTCTGCCAATCAGAGTTGAATTAATTTTTTATTACCATAAAAAAAATATGTACACTCCATGTAAAGTGCTATAATGTTTCATTAATTTTTATTTAGCTTTCACTCTATTTTGAAAATATATATATATATAGAATATATGTATAGTATGTACGCTGTATCAATGATATACCATGAGATGTATAAATTTTTCATTAAAAGGAAATGAAGCTTGCCGAGTTTCCTTTTAATGAAACATTTATACAACGAGTGGTCTATCATTGATACAGCGTACATACTGTACATATATTTTATTTATATCACATACAAATACATATATTTGCCATTTGAACGGAGTTTAGATTTACTACAAGCAGCTGTGTATTGACCTAGTGAATGAACTCCTCATATCCCCGAATGGGTCCGCTACAAAATGTAGTTCTATGCATTTAGTGGCTATTTACAGTCACCTCTGCATATTGATAAGTTGATTGTTTTCTTTTCTTGGTTTCTATTTCTCTCCACATTGATTATATCAATATAATACACACTTATGATTTAAACATGAAAGATGGTTTTAATGATAAAAGTACAGTAGAGCACTATTTACACTGGGATAACTACGTCATTCACATGAACGCCATTCACATACCGGCGCATGGAAATTAATGTGGAATAGAAACTAAGCCAACTGACGAACCAACAAGAGGTAATTAAAATATTTTAATATATTTACAGTTGATCTAAGTCATTATTCTGCTTTAGCAACAGTACAACCGACCATAACCCTCTCTCTCTCTCTCTCTCTCTCATCCTTTGGTCGGTTTGACTTAACTTTTACCATCATTCATAAGTCCAGAGATATCGTGGGATGACAGAAAATAAAATCTTCTACGTTCATCAATTCATAGATTTTAGCCCGTATCTTGCTACTATGGGAGAGAGAGAGAGAGAGAGAGAGAGAGAGAGAGAGAGAGAGAGAGAGAGAGAGAGATTTAAAAATATAAATATACCCTTAGGTTCTAATTATTCAGCTGCTCTTTGTCACATTAAAGATTAAAAAAAACTTTACAGAATTTTTGAAATATGAATGTAGTGACGCATGATTCCGACTAATTACGTTAGCTGCTCTTTGCAACATAAAAGTAGTTTAGTGAATTATGTAGGATCAGAGAGAGAGAGAGAGAGAGAGAGAGAGAGGCCTTTGGACATTTTCATATTTAAATAATAATAATCGATTTTTAGAACATTATGGTATGTTTAAGAAAAAACAAACAAAAAACATAACATTAAATATATCACAGTATGTGTACCACGTAACCGAGGAATTTACTGGTTTGCAACATTGTATCATTGATAAACACTGTAGATAAATCCCAGGAAAAGTGCACACGTATCGTTAGGACAAACCATATTCTTGCAGGTTACTTGGTGTAATTTCTATTTCAAGGTTTTAATCCAGCCCAAATTCCTTTTCTCTCTCATTCCACATTTCTGCGCAGTTTGTCCATTATGCATGAGAGGGGAGGGGAGAACAGAAAGCAGAAAGGATTGTGATGAAAATGTGTACATATTAAATTCATTTAGAAAACGGGGATTATTAATACTTTTCATCGTTATTTTTCATACGTCACTAGTGACTAATGTGTGGAAATTGATCATTGATCTAGAATCAACTGTAGACGCTTGCGAGAATGTTTATGTATGCGTATTATTGTGCCATGGGCGGATCACAATTTGATATACCAATAGTATTGGTATATCAAATTGCTTTATACCAACACTTTAAATGCATGTTATTTTTTAATGTATGTGGTATAAATATATATATATATATATATATATATATATATATATATATATATATATATATATATATATATATATAAACCTTACTTTAAAAGAATTGCACATTTAACATAGTGTAATTGACTGATTGATTGGTTTTCTTTGTTATATACTCCATAATGCACTTAATAAATAGAGTACAAACAATGCATTCAAACTCTGTAAAATTAATTTGTAAATGCATGCATAACCAATGCAGAAAATTTAGTTTATCAAAGGTTTGATTTATAAATTTTTCAGATTAAGTTTCTTTTTAACAGTTTTTGAACATTCCTACTCTCACACTGATTGGAAAAGCATATCGTACAATACTAATGTCTTTACTTTATTTCTTGTTTTATTGTATATGCAGTTATTTTGTTCCAATATGTAGTTCAACTTTAATTCCTTCAAGTTTCTCCTTCATTAATTTTCATCATCATCATCAATAATTATAATTACTGTTATTATTATTCTTATTCTTTTATTATCAATATTATTATTATTATTATTATTATTATTATTATTATTATTATTATTATTATTTTATTATTACTGAAAACTTGTACTCAAGGAGTACAGAAACAATTTAAAGTTCTCAGACAAGCTTATTTATAAAAGACAAAATGAGACAAAAAAACAAGAGTAACTTGTATAACACATGATATCCCACCAACAAATGGTTAGTTGTTTAAAAACTTGAGTACAAATGAAATGATAATATAAAGATAAAGATCCAGCAGTACTCCTGGATCCATTTGAGATTACAATGTACAGATAAGGTTCCAGCAGGAGTCGTAGGTCAGTCTTCACCTGTTTGTGATTACCATGCACAGGCAGGGTTCCAGCAGTACTCCTTGGTCCATCTTCACTGATTTGTGATAACTTCAATGCCTAAATGTTCACAGTTCTTAATTGGATAAAAGAAAACATGAACAGTTTCCTTGTGTTCAGTAATTTTTCAGTTTTTATATAGAAACAAGCGTGTGTGTGTGTTT
This sequence comes from Megalonaias nervosa, assembly GCA_016617855.1. NCBI lineage: Eukaryota > Metazoa > Mollusca > Bivalvia > Unionida > Unionidae > Megalonaias > Megalonaias nervosa. The sequence goes on from JAECUM010001513.1 coordinate 126,365, forward strand.
TGGATTTTTAATGTCGCTATAACAATGTTTCAGTCACATTGCTATGATGTTAGTACCATTTGGTATGATTCAGCCAGGCTTGAACCACAACCTCCCCTATCCAAGGAGGATGCTCTAACCATTAGGCCTCTGAAGCGGTCTCCAGAAATGAAATGTATGGGATATTTCCATCTTTAATAATACATCCCCCCTCCCATTTCAAATATTCTTTCTTAGGAACAAAGTTCGATTCAAATCAAGTGGAGAACTTAAATTCCGGTCAGGAATGAACTGCAAACACCAAATCCTTTTAGCAATAATGACCTTGACCTTGAAGGTACACAATCCCACATCAATCGAGTCTTTCTTGGGTAGAAGGATACACATGTACCAAGGCTTATACAAGTGCATTGTGTAGTGCTCTCATTATTGTCTAGAAATTAAATGAAAATGACCTTGACCATTGAGCCACTGACCCCATAATCAAGAGGATTCTCTTGGACCTAAAGGTAACAATTTAATTTAATTAATTTAACTTAGGTTACCATCCAAAAATTAAATGAATAGGCAGAATCTACTTTTTGCAAGTTACACTGACCTAAGTTGGTGCCCAGAAAATCAAAATGTTGTTGGTTGGTTTTGAATGGCACTTTCCAATAATTACTGGCTATACATCATGCCAAGGACAACAAGACAACTGACCCAAGCTGACATGGGCAGGTGTTAAATCCATAACCATCTGATTGTAAGTCTGATGCCTTATCAAATAAGTGGTGTCTTCAAAATCAATAGGGTTCTTCCTCAGGCTGAAGGGAAAAAATACACTAAATTTTGTTAAATTCTGTTATCTAAAATGTAAGGTAACATTTGTAATGAAATGCGAAGGCAAATACCGTTTGTAGCATTTAGTGACCTTGACCTCTCATGACCCCAAAACCATGACCTCTGAGATAATGATCTCCAAATCAATGGTGATCTTCCTTGGGTGAAGACATGTACCAAGTTGGGTTGAAATTTGGACACCAAATCAGATGCGTGCCCAAACAACAGTAGACTGTAATACTCCGGTAATCTCATTAGAAAGGTATAAAAAAATAAAATAAAGTGAAATAACTTATGTTAACCCAGATTATACATTTATAAATACAAACAGGAAAAAACAAGTATTGTAATGGGTAAAAGCTAGAAAAATTGGGTGGTAGAAAAAACATGCATTTAGTAGTGTAATTAAATATGTACCTGACACAAAATAAACCTCAGAAAGCAATGACCCTGATTTCTAATGCAAAATGTGTTTATAGATCTGGGTCCACGCAATTTGCTTGAAATTATAATAGAATAAAAAATGATGGCCATGATTTTATGGCCAACATTATGAATGGTCAATCTGGATCTATGCAGAGAAGTCACTACATGCTGTATATACTCGCTTTTAAGTTTAGACCAACTGCAAACTGCACAGACCCAAATCTGCCATCACATAATGTGCCTTCAGGTCTGGGTCTGTGCAGTTTTTGGGAAGTAATCAGTAGAACAAACAACATATACCCTGGTCTGTAAGTGCATTATGCTACAGCTTATCAGGATCTTTGTTGTCTGCAGTTTGACTCGACTTATAAGCCAGTACATATGGTACTATAAACAAGCCTATATGCTACAGGCCCTGAAACGGGTGATTTTAAAAGTGAAACAAACAGAATGCAGAATGAATGCAAATGGCACGCAGAATAATTGGTTTTGGTTTGGTTAGGCATTTTGCAATGCAGCAATGGAAGTTATTTCATGCTGAGGCAACTGGAATCAAGTGTCCTGCCCATGGACACACATTACAGTGCAGCAATTTAAGTTATTTAGTGCTGGGGCAACCGGAGTAAAGTGTCATGCCTATGGACACACCAAAGTAGCTGATCTGGGCTAATCTGATGGTACGATTTTAATGAAATGAAAAAAAATATGAATGAATGTAAACAAAATGATGAATGCATTTTCAAGAAAACTGATCTATATTTCTATATTTTTATACTTATTGCAGTTTGTTTCATTTTAAACGTATCATACATTCAATGCCATCTGTTACATTTAATTTTTTCTGAATTAAATCATACTTTTAGTAATTTAAGATATAAAAGCCATAATTATCTCCCTTTAACAATCTCGAAAATTGAAAACCTTACTTGGGTAAATGCATTTTCATTTTATTCCAAATGAGCAAAACTTAAAAAAAATAAATGATGGATGAAAGTTATAAACACAAAATCTGAATATATTTCTGACACCATTAATGAAAAATGAGATGATATATGAAATTTAAACATGAATGGAATACAAACAGAACACAAATGAAATGCATATAGAATGATAATGAAGTTCAGATTTGGTGAAATTACCCACTTCAGGATAAGTAAAATGAATTACAAGCTAAAGATCTAATATATTTTAATTACTGACAAACATTTACACAGTCAAATACCTTATACACCATCCAAAAACCTTGCAAATAAAAAAAGAAAAACGAAACTAAAAGAACTTCCAAGTATAACATTGCTGCTCTGAGAAAAGTGCATTCTAATACATTTATCAATATAAACCATTATTTTAGAAACCTAAAATATTAGTCTGCAATATAATTTAACCTTAATTTTTTTTAAAGCATTAAACGTGTGAATAAATAAGTAAATTTGTTCCGTTATATTGCTGTATGAAAAAAACAGTCAGGAAAAAAATACTAAGCGGAATAGAGCATTTTAACATAGCTAATGCGGGGAAAGATCATAATACAAACTTCAGGCACACTGTAACGTCATTAAGAAAGTTTCAGTTGACTAAGCCAACTGACACAATACATCTGTCTTTCAAAATCTATCAGCCTAAATGACCTTCACAGATAAAAATCTGTTGATCATTAAAAAAAACTTACAAAGACAAAACAAAGAACCATCAAATTATAGAAAATTCAGGAAAATAAAATGACAAAAACAGCAAAGTCTGAATAACTTTTAAATAAAATGAACTGAATGATGAAACATCTAATTTACAATGATAGACATGCAACAAAACATGCCATATATCCTCTCTTATAAGTCGAAGCAAACTGCAAACAACAAAGATCCTGATCTGTTGTAGCATAATGCACCTGCAGATCAGGGTCTGTGTTCTTTGTTTTAGTAATTGCTACTAACAAACTGCACAGAGCCAAATCTGCCTGCACATTATGTGATGGCAGATCTGGGTCTGTGCGGTTTGCAGTTGGACTTGACTTACAGGCAAGCATATATAGTAGAAACCTTATTGTTTGCACACTGAATATGTCCATGTTCTGGACAATAGCATTATTCTGACCTTGGTTTTTAAATCATGTACATAATATCCTCTGCATTTTTATAAATTTTTGTACTCAATGTTCATTTATGAATCTGTGATATTTCCCGTTTTGTCCATGGATGATTTGACACTTTGGTGATATGCCATCTGGATGTTTTTTCTTTCAACATTTCTCATACAATGATAATGTAACTTCCAATTTCAAAATATAATATCATTGTGTGTTTTCTACTCGTTAGGAAGTCAAGTTCTGTTTTTCTCACATGTAATCCAGAACTTTTGTCAACTCTTCGCGTCACAAGAACACATGATTCTAATATAAATCAGTTTCATTTCCTTTATAATGTATAGAAAACTAGAAATGTGCTCATAGGTGATGTTGTGGGTTTAATGCCATTTTACAGCTCAAGAGAGGCTATACATGGCGGCCAGTGTAACTGGTGGAGGAAGCACCTGGGAAAGCCCTGGGAAAAACCACCGACCCACAGGAAGCTATTGGCAAGCATTCTCACATATTCACATAGGTCGTGCCTGAGACTCGAACCAAAGCAGACAGAGGTGAGATGGCAGAGATCAGTAAAGGCAAGTGCCTTAGACCACTTGGCTCCCTGGATCCCAAAATGTGGTCATGGAACACAGCTGCCCCACTATAGTGCTTGAAATGACCTAAATGTAAAACTTAACCCAGGTGTGAAAGACAGATGTTTGTTTGGATTAGTGTTTTATGGCACAGCAACACAAACATGCTATTTAATGCCGAGGCAACTGGAGTAAAGTGCCTTGTCCAAGGGTACACCACAGTTGCCAACTTGGGCTCATCTGATTGTAGGATTCGAAGTTCAGCACACTAATCACCCAGTCACTACGAATTCTGCCTCCATTAGTTACCTTGTACAACATGCAGGGAGGATGTATTGGGGCTATTTCATATCTCCTAGCTTGCAGGAGGGATGGTTATGCCCCAGTTATTATCATGGACACAAAACAAGGTATGGATCCTGCACAATTCATGTCTATTTTAGAGGCACATATCAACAACAGCAATACTCATTATGATGTAGCACTGTCATGCCAACAAATGAGTGTCCAGCAAATGGATAATTGAGATGATAGTACTATATAGTACATGTACTTTGTCAACAGAATGTAAATGGTGTCATACACAACTCCAAGATTTTGACTTTGGCTATTCTGTGGATTGTTTTAAAAAAATTGCAGATATACTTAGCATCCAATTCTGTTTCACAATTCGAATATTAACGGCACTCTGATAAATGCATTAGCTATTAGTACAGTAGCTCTCCACTATGTTCAAGTGGTGAGCTACAAAGTCAAGAGAAAGAACAGTACAGGCAGTAAAGTAAACATAATTATTATATGTTCATTTTCGTCTCTGTTAACTTTACATTATCAGAATCGTGCAATATTTTATGATACTGAACACCTTCATATCACACGCACAAGCAGTAAAGAAAACATAACTACAAGAAAGAATAAGCTGTGATTTTCATATTTTGAAACCTAGACCAATCTGGCTAGTGCAGCATGGAGCGATGTCAACTGGCTAGACTCAAGATCACTAATCACTGCTTGTAGTTGACTGTAACTGGGGTTTAGACCATCAGTTTGGCCAGTTCTCACCTAAAAGATACCAAGTCATTACTGGGGGAGTAGCAACTGCTGTGAGAGAATTTCAAGAGCTACTGGCGGTGGAAAAAAGCCGTACCTAAAGTAATCTGAAGAGATGGAAAAGTATCTGAACTTTCTTGTTTTGACCTAGTATGCTTTGAGGAGTGAGTTAAGAAATCTGATGCCCAAACGTTCATGAGGTTGCTCGCTATCTTATTTGCTATCTTATGCACTATAATTAACCATATCTTGGAACAATGTTACTCAAAGGATTCCCACTTCGATCTTACATCATGGAGCTCAAACTGATGACATTTTTGTAGCAGTTAGTTGCATACTGAGTGCACTTGTAACTGTCATGACACCTGATGAGCATATTATCTAACCAAAGTCTTCAAAGGTGGCAGGGGATAATTTTGTAAATTGGTCCTGGCAAGTTTTATCATGCAACTTTTTCAGCTATTATTGTTTAATTACTAAACATATGGATGTATTTGTGAATTAGGTGTTTTGAAATTGATACGAGGCATGTACACCTCACATACTTACTTCACAGGATGTAGGCAGTGAAATACTTATTGTTGGCTAGGAAGCAGAGTTAGGAACAAAGCATTAGACATGTGGGTTCAAGGCAAGTAGAAAATCTCAGAAATGGCCTGGATGGCAACTACTTTTTGAACTGCAACAAGCTGTTTAGTACACAGTGTTTTGTAAAATTATCAGCAAGGAAAAGGGATTGCATTTTCACTGGGGCATCACATTAAGTAAAAAACAACCTTCGGACATAAAAGGTGCATGTATAAATTTGGTGTTAGGGTACATAAACTGTTTTTGCTATGAACTTCCATTGATTTGTCTGGTTAAGTTAATATTATGGTTTGTTTTATTACATTATCTAAAAATACTGACCTTTCTGACCTCACTTGCATATTTTATTTTTTAGGAATTTTTATATTAGGCAGATGGATTCAAAATTAAACTTGTGTATAAAAGCTGCCCTTTGTACCCTTCAGATAAACTGCTGTATTTTATTGGTGCTGTCAACCATATCTATTACTATTTTATGTTTCTTTGTATGTATGTTATGTTTTGTTATGTTATGTATGTATGTATGTATGTATCTATGTATGTATGTATGTATGTATGTATGTATGTATGTATGTATGTATGTATGCATGCATGTTTATTGCATTAGCTTCATTGTTTCCCACATCACTCTCTGCTGTGGAGGACTCAGTCGAGGGGGAGGTAACTGTTTGCACCGCTATGTTAGAACTATTTCCACTGCAACAAAGTAGCACATTTTGGGTTTAACTTATGAGATGTGGAAAAATAATGGGGATTATAATATATTTTCTTGCTCTACCTGTAGGTGTCAGGCTCTGCACTCCTATTTTAATGAATACTATTCATATTTCAGCACAGACACACAATGACAATTGCAGAACCGATCATCAAACAGTTTTCAATGTAATGTAACTTTACAGCAGAAGATACACTTCAGAGAAATCATAAAAATAGATACTGTTATGAATGGCGAATGCTGCCAATGGAACAGTCTTGCAAATAGTGACGTATATGGAATCTTGCAGGCTATATATTGGGAGAGAAGAATTAAATGTTTAGTACACTTACTTCAAGTTTCTACCTTCATGACCTCACTGTGAAGCTGACATGAGAGATTTATATCTCACACCTGACTGATAATAACAAATGTATCAATGTTATGCATATATCTTGAAAATTCTAGGGTCAGTTATCAATTTCCTGTTACTTTACTTCTTTTGACTGATGCACCAGTTTTTCTTGGCACCCAAATCTTGACTTCCTCAAAGGCTATGATGTTTAATAATTATACATTTGGAAATATTTGTGAACTTTTTGTTTTGGGCTTGTATTGTTCTTGAAATTGACAACAGACATGAACACCTCTGATAGCTATTTCATAGTATGTAGAAAATGAAATACCAATAGTTGGCTAGGAAGAAGATTTAGTCAGGAAATACCAGTAGATGGCTAGAAACCAGAGCTAGCCACTCATAGCAGTAGACATGTGGGTTCAAGGAAAGCATCTCAAAAACTGCCTGGATGGCAACAACTTTGAGTTGCATCAAATTGTTTAATTGTTTAGTATACAATGTTTTTTTTCCCTCAGAATTATGATCTAGAGAAAGGGTTTGCATTTGCACTGTGGGGATCACTTTAAGTCAAAAATTACCCCCAGACTTGAAAAATGAATGTACAAATTTGGGTTCAGGGTACATACATGTCTTTTGCTATGAACTTCATGGACTTATTTGGGTCAAATAAAAGAGTTAATGTTTCATTTCTTTTATGAATTTTCATCTTAGGCAGGTGGATGCAGCATTAAATTTGTGAGTAAAAACTGTCCCTTACACCCTAATTACATTTAAAGCATCTAGCAGACTAAGATCTGAGTGACAAGAGAATAGAGCAGTGGTATGAAGTGATTTACACTACAGGAGAAAAAAAACAACATGATGTTGGCACTAAATTTAAAATGTGTATTATCAATTTATTGAATTTATTCATCTAATGAGAACTCGTATCCATAAATAATAAAAAAAAATATTGAACTAATATATGTAGGAAAATGTAAATTATAATCCTCAATTATCAATGCCCCAACTTCCCCCCTCCCTGAGATTCACCAATCCTTAACCAATACTTTAGTTTTTCCAATTATCTCAGGCCCTTGCTCATGCTGCAGTTTTATGTTCATAGATTCCTGTTGTTCATGAGTTACTGACAGAAAGGTGTACCTATTTTCATGCTGCAATTTTTTTTGACATAATCCCTGTGCACTGGTGTAGTCAGGGACTATCTAAAATTGTAACACTATTTCTTAATTAATATATACAGCAGATTGGTTTACCCCAATAAATCTATACAAGTATTTTACAAGGATCTTGTTGGTAATTTTAACAATCTGTATAAAGTTCATCATCCAAACATTGACAGCTGCACAGCATAATAACATCAACAGTTTTGAAGAATCCATTAAGTATCCATGTGGCTACTTCTGACACCACCCAACCCCATCCCTTCTATACCAGCCATAGTATACATGAATGGGTCAAAGAAACATCACAATTCTTAGTGCATACAATTAAGTTCTAATCTTCTGTTATCCAGAGTTATGATAAATCCAAATGCATAGTTTACTTGTCAACAGTTCATCATAACATTCAAGTCGCCAGCCTGACCCAACACAATCATACAGATGCATGTAACTGCAATAAAGCACTGACGACTACTTTAGTGTTCGAGTTGAATAGAACTCTGGCGTGCTTTATCTTTACAGAAAAAAGATTCTGACCATAAAATAACTACCATAAACCATATTTTAAAATTTTTTTTGGTCAAACATTGCTAATCCACCTTATGTTCATCAAAATAACACTTCAACATGATCACATAAGGGGTGGGGGCTTTTAATGGGGTGTGTGTTAATTAATCTAATGGGGGATGGGTTTAAATACAATCTAATACATTATTCTGTCAGTTTGGCACTGAATTTTTAATAAGACAATTCAAAGTCAAATTTCGGAACATTAAAGTTACTTCTGCAGCACTGCCTTGTATTATGTTTCTTTCCTTCTTTCTCCCTTTCTATCTTTCTTTTAGGAACCAGTTTCTCTTTTCAGAAGATGCCAAATAAAACCATAAGGCCCTAACTTGGCAAAGGAACCTACCTTGATCATCCCTAGCAAACATAGGATTGAGACTTGAGATCTCAATAGGAAATGGAACAACTGAAGGTAGCCGATTCTTAGCCAGAGAAATCCAGGTTGGCAAAGAAGGGAAACAATATCATAATTACTGCTGAACCAAATGCAACCTCCTTTTCCATTACCAATGCATGCAGCTAGCTCCTTCTCCTTGCTGATGCTAAGGGGAGCAGGAAAACAGTCCTAAGAGTACGGTACTTCAAGGAAGCTTCGCTCAATGGTTCTTAACATCCAAAGAACACATGAAAGATTCCATCAAATCATCATGATGTCAGCAAGATACTGCCCTCTGAAGCTCAAAATACCTGATGACATCATAAAGATGAGGTCACACCCAATGGCAGAACCCATCGAGAATCTGAAAGTGTAACAAGGGCTTTTGACAACATCCAAAGAACACATGAAAGATTCCATCAAATCATCAGTCAGCAAGATACTGCCCTCTGAAGCTCAAAATACCTGATGACATCATAAAGATGAGGTCACACCCGATGGCAGAACCCCTTGAGAACCTGAAAGTGTAACAAGGGTTGTTCTACAGCCCTTAATAGTTGACACTGAACAGTCTCTTTACACATAAAGGAAGAGAAGAAAATCTGCAACAATATTCAAAGGAGGTTGGCTACGATAAACATGTTTCCTACTCCAACAATCACAGAAAGTCCTCAACTTTGCATCATAAACCCTGGAAATAGACTGTCAACTGGACTAAACAATGCAGTTGGTATCCTTGCTTTAAAACAGGTCCTGACATACTGATCACAATGAGATAAGCCAAGTGTGAAGGTAGAGAATGTGTTGGTTGTTATGGTAAAGAGACCACTTCATGTGACAAAAGGTCCCTCCTTTGTGGTTATCTTTTGGACTCATGTACCAACAGATCGAGAAGGTCAATGAATCAACTGTTGGGGCCACTGGGAGCTATCAAGATGAGCCAAGAAGTGGAGATACTGACTTGATGGGGCACCTGTGATATTATTTTGATATGCAGGATGGCGTACACAGACAGATGATCCCGTTAAGACATTAACTGCCCATGCCCTCTGATCTGGTACTGAAGAAACATAAAAAGGGAGCTTATTGTTCAGTCTCAAAGTTAACAGTTGGAAATGTGACTCTGCTACCAACTGGTGGAGAAACCATTACATGAGGACCTCCTCTGGATGGACTGTTTGGCAGGATAATCCTCTTGTTCAGAATATAATCCTCTTGTTCAGAATATGGCAGACTCGGAATGTGATCTCTGATAAGGCTGCCCATCAAAGGTTCAGACTTTCACACAATGAGAAGGAGTATCTGTGCCTCCCGGACACCTGAGGTATGCTACTACCGAGGTGCTGTCTTATGTTACCATAATACAATGATGCTACACAAAGTTGACAGCACCCATAATTTTAAGTTGTTCATACTGTACGAAGGGTAGCTTGTTTCCAGGATCAAAATCCCTGAAAAACTGAACCATCTGGTTCCAGGTGAGCACCCCATACTGAATCTGATGCATCAGTATAACAAAAAGGAGTGGGGTTCATGGGTGTGAATTGGGACTCTGGTCAGGAACCTGTCCTGCTTGGCCACAAATATAAGTTGTAGAAAAAATTGGATCCCAAAGAGATCTGAGTTGACAGTTCCTGCGTGGCCTCCAGTTTGCTTGAAGCAGGAACTAGAGAGGGCATAAGCAAAATTTCCCTAGTGGAACCAAGTCTGCAGCCTTGTTCAGAGCTCCAGGAATGAATATGTAAAGGTGAGCTAACAACAAACTCTCTCAGGGGATGGTGAGGAAATTCCTCTCCACATATACAAAGTCCTGCGAAGAATGAGATCCAACTTCTCTTGCCTTGGGATAACACCAAGATGGTCACTGTTGACCAATCAATGAGCTGGTCCTTCAGAAGAGAATCTATAAGGATGTTGTACAATGAAATACTGAAGGATTAGGATCCTGAATGATCTCAAGTGGGTTGCAACTACCCCTATCACACTGCTAAATGCTCTGGGGCATAGGTGAGGCCAAACAGAAATGCTTGTAACTGAAATACCTCCTGGCAGAGACAAAGCTGGATTTTATTTCTGTGTGGAGGGAAGATGAGGATGTGGAAGTACACATTTTGAAGATCGATGGAGACTGCCCAGTCACAGGGTCTTGCAGCATTCCTGAGGCAGTAGTCTCCATCTTGAATCATTTTTCGCCAAGAAATCTATTTAGGGAGAAAAAGCAACTATGAGCCAAAGCTTCCCATCTTTTATGACACCAGAAGGATCAGGAAATATAAAGCCAGAGTCTGGTAATTTTCCACCCTCTCAACTGTGCCCTTTCAAAAAGGGCATCTACTTCTTTTCTCAATAAAGCCAGTTTTGACTGGTAAAAGAAGATGAGGGTCCCTGATAGAGAAGGATGTTCCAAGTAGCCATCATATGCAGTGTAATGGACCTGCAAGAGAGGGCACAACATCCTAGGGCTGACCCCATCCCTTCTTGGGGAAGGAGGATGAGTCTGAAGACTTTCTCTCTTGGCCTTTCTGACTCCCACAAAGCAGTCAGGGTGAGTGCACTTCTTGGCCAGTTTCAAAAGGGCTATGAACTGCTGCCAGGGATCTGTGTTCTCTCAAATTCTGTGATGCCACAGAGGGAATCAGGCCTCCAAAGAACATCTTTGCCTGAGGACAGGTTCTTGCTGTGCTCCACCAAGACCTTTGATGTCTCCAAAACAGCATCTCTGCGGAGATGACAAAGCTCTGCTGACAGCGCCACTGACAGAAAGAGTGCACAACATGTCTTAGCCACAGCCTCCAGCAATTGCTGAAATGTCTCTGGAGACAATGATTCCTCCATCAAGAGACTGAAGCTGACTGCCGAAATGAGATCAGCATGGTGATCATCACATAAGAAAGGGCCTTAAGCTCCAGGGTTATGACCAGGAGGTGAGCCCAGGTCCCAGCTAATATTCCCACTTGCAAGTCCGAGGGGGGTGGGGTGCTTAAACAACCAGGCTAGCAAATGGACTCTAAAGCTGGAGGCAGAAACCAGTGACTGAAGCATACAAGAGGGGACAGATCACCCCTTTTGTTGTCTGCTGAACTCTTGTCTCGGGAAAACTTCTGTGTAACCTACTGGACCTCTGCTGATTATGGGAGCAATAGAGAGTCTCGTCAAGATGCTGCCCCAGAGAGACTCTCTGGACTGGAGGGAATCCTTTTGTCCTCAGTGCCAGAGGGCTTAGAACACAAGCTTGGAGGAAGAATGAAGTCAACTTTTTTTAATGTCTTAGCAAATGTCCAAACTTGCTCTGTCTCTGAACACCAGTGGCCCTGACACTAATGGAGGAGTAAGATCTATCGACATTAACTTCTCTGAACAACTTATTTGAATCCACCATGAAGGAAATGACATTGTCTTGAGTGCACTCTCAAAACAGGACTTTCCCTCCTAGTTTCTCTTTCTGGAGAGGGAGACTTTAAAATGGAATAGCCCTCATCTCAAATCTGCTCAAAGGGGGTGGGGGTGGGGGTAGTTATGGGAGTAACTCTACTAGCAGACCTTCTAGGCAAATGGGAATTATGATCCCTTCTAGGTCATCTAGGAGGTGCAGCAGGGCCATGGCCTGTAAAATCTGTTCTACCTTGAAATTAAGTGAGGGTTATCCATTGGGTGGGGTGAGTGGGGAAAGACTGACTTTCTGGAAAGTGGGGGTCCCTTCATTCCATAGGAACTAAAAGTGAATATAGGGTGGGAGGGATGCCAATCCAATCCCTTCCCAAGCTGTGTATGAACAAGCAGACTCCCCTTCCCTGAACAATAATCCAACCCTGACCAGTGAGCAGTGTTTTAAGTCCAGTGACAAGTTACCACACAAAAACCAGTCTAGTGATGAAAATATGGTCGATGAATCACATCAGATTTATTTGAATGAGATCACTGCTCTTTCCTCTCAGGAAGGGTGAGATTAACTAATCTTATTCACTGGGATACTGACCCTGATGTGCACTGCTCATATTTAAGCAGGAGGTGTGACTCTGAGGAGTTTTCCTCCCTTGAGATAGGCCAAGGATTGATCCCTCATTTGCACTGATGGCATTGTAATGAGTGTCAGGGAACCTTGACCCCAGTGTTTAATTTGAATCAAAGATTTCACAAAATGTTCTGGTCTCAGTGGAAGTAGTCCTACCCAACATGGAGAGATCAAGACTCCTCCTGGAAACACAGAAGGTAAAACTTCATCCAAAACAAAAAGTCCACAACCATGAAAAAAGAGTCAATAATATTTATCCTACCACTCGATCAAAGAATGGGGATACAATTTAATGAAGCGCTGCTTTGATGCAAGATGCAAAAAGACTCTGAAATTTGCATAAGAATATAGACAACACTCAGATCAAGCAATGACTGAGGAGACAAACAATCAATACAAAAAGGCGGGTGAAATGCCAAAAAGCAAATTTGGACAAGTGATATATCACGTGTTGTTGTTGTTGTTGTGGGGCTTAACGCCATTTTTCAGCACACGATAGGCTATACATGGCGGCCAGTATTAATGGTGGAGGAAGAAACCAGGAAATCCATGGAAAGAACCACCGACCCATGAGAAGCTACTGGCAAGCTTTCTCACATATCCACATTCGCCGAATCCTAGAGATGAACCCACGCAGACAGAGGTGAGATGGCAGTGATCCGTAAAGGAGAGTGCTTTAGACCACTCGGCCATATATCACGTGTAATGCACACATTGTCAAAGGAAAAATGGAAACTATTCTTTATGTTGGCTGTGATTAAGGCATCAGACTGAGATCATGTTCTTTTCAAATTCTGGCCCTCCAGCACTAAATGGAGGAGAGAATAATAAGCTAGAAATAGGGACTAGAATCCCAGAAATGGAAAGTAATGCAAAGTAACTTGTCATGTATTACCACTATTAAAACTGCTGTTACACAGAATTCAGAAAGGATATTTTTCAAGCTAGCATGTGACTGAATTATGATGTTACTTCTTGTAAATGAAGGTTTCTCGACAACAAGTAGATGGCATTTGATGAAAATTTATATAATGGCACAGTGGCATAAAATGATAAAAGTGACTCAGATTTAAACAAAACACACTAATTTACTGGCAAATATGGCTGCCAAAACTACCTACTTTGACAAGTTGACTGCATGTGGTAATTAACGCATGTTGGTGTGTGAATGTGCATTTTCAAGCACTAGTAAACTCTACAATACATAAATACAGCTTGGAGACACATGGTAATGTACAAGAGACTGGAAACTACATGAAAAACTGACTCCACAGAGAGATGACCCACAATACAAAACACAATCATTCAATCATTCACAGAAATTGCATGACAGCAACATGCAGATGAGTTGTTTCAAATATGTTACCATACTTACCCACTTGAAAGCCAGGTCCAATTGTACAGTGCACAGACCTGGATCTACTGTCACATAATGTGCAGGCAGATCTGGGTCTA